>JAOWBW010000193.1:1263495-1505559 GCA_026119855.1 Campanula takesimana | reverse complement strand
GCGGGATGTGGAGACCTTTCGGTGTAAAGCCTCAAATTTTTTTGGAATCGGCTTAGCATTATGTTGGGAGTGGATGGCGCTATTGGGAAGAACTCTTGAAGGTGATCTCCTTCTTTCTTTTGCTTGGAGATGGATGGCCCTTTCTGTGGTGTGAGGCTCACGACCCGATGGCGGAAGGTCCATGTTGAAAATGTAGTACGGTCTTCGAGGACGTCTCGTGGGAGATGGTGATGTTGTTGCAGATGATAAGGCTTGGTGTGTGATAAAGTCTCGAACGGTATGTTTACTTGAGTCTTCTTGAGTTGAACCGACGGCGGATCTTCGGATGCAGCCTGTGCTTTTGATCTTGGAGAAGGGGGTGCTGTATTGCCAGAAACATTGGGATTGGCCGTAACTCTGTCTCTAGAGTTAACATGTTGGCATTGCGCGCTATAACTCAGGCGGGTGAGTCTAGCATATTGAATCTTTTCCTTTTCTCTAAGACTTCCTTCAGAATCTCACTGTGAGTTTCTAACAAGAATCATCAAATTCATTCATATCATCGGAGCCTTCATTAAAACCAAGAGGCCTTTTGACTGAAGTGTTGAGAGACCCTTGAAGATGTTTGATACCTTTCATGGAGCCATAAACTACTCCCAAATTGCATTGCTCGGGTACCACTGCCCAAAAGCTTGTTAATTACGAAGCCCCAATATTGCCCTTTGCTTGTATCACTGTAATGACGTAGCCCAAAAGATTGTAGATTGCGAAGCCCCTTGAGACTTTCGGTATGAAGCTTCAAATGTTTGCTGGAGACATTGAAGTGAATTGCTTCTTGCCAAGGGAGCCTTTAAGACTTGACCGTAGCCCCTAGAGTGCCATCATTGATTGAGGAGAAAGGTCTATCCTTGATTTGGGGAACGAGCACGGGCACACATGATAAGAGAGCTTTTTGACATCCCTTTTGAGAGACTTTGAGGATAGTCTCACACATCTTTCTCGAGCATAGCCCCTAGGGCTTATTGATTGTCAAATGAAGCAAAAAAGAAGCCCTTGTTCTTGAGTCACATAGCCCCTAGGGCGTCCATTTGTTGAGCAAGGCAAGAGTGACTTCATCCTCGTGTGGGGGAACAAACATGAGAGGACATGGCAAGAGCTACTCCATTTCTCGGGAGCCTTTCGGCGTACTTTAGAAGAACATGCTTGCAGAAGCTTTGAAAACTGAGACACATGTTGTTGCTATTTGCTGCCCAAGCCAATTGACTAGCTAGGGATTATTTGTGCAACCTCGTTGCCCTTTTATGATGGGTTCGTTCTCGGATGGGTCTTGGTTACCACGGGCCTTCTTTCCCTTCTCTCTCTCACTCTCTCGTTTTTTTTATGGTTTTCGGGTTTTCAATCTAGCGGGCATCTCTTTTGCGTCTTTTTTTTTTTTTTTTTTTTTTTTTTGACTCTGGCTGAGGAGATAAGACATGTGATTTTTGCGGTGAAGACCTCTTGTCACTAAAGATGAGTGACATTGACTCGACTAGGGAAGTGTCCCTAGTATTGACTTTGTATATATTTGTTGAATGACTCACGAAGGCAAGTAAGTTATTAAGAGAGAAGAGAAGGAAAGCCCCAATTTGATTGCAAGAAATTGGGAGTATGCAGAAAGAATAGAAGCCCTAGACTCGCAAGGAACATAAAGTGATTCCAAATCTAGGAATGTTGTTCAATATTTTGGTGATTAATTCATTGGCAGATGAATCGTACAAAGATGTCATGACAAGTTTGAGATGAAGGCCGATCACCATAACGCACTAGGGCTAAAATATCTTCTTTCTTGCATGAGACCGGACCCGAAGGTTGCCTACGTTCCTCCAGTGTAGATGCTCAGGTCACCGTAGTTCTTGTGGATTCTCCATTCGCTGTGATGATTGTTGAGGTCGCTTCGTCCTTCGTTGGTGGAATGATGTTGATCCTTGATATGAACTTCTTTGAATGAGGGGGGATTTTTTTTATTTTTTTTTGTGCTCTAACTTTTGCCTAGGTTGATTCGAGGATTTCAACCTAGCGAGCCTTTTTTTTTTTTTTTTTTTTTTAATCCCCTTTTGAAAACTTTGCTTTATGATTGTTGATCCACCTTTCTTTGTCTTGATTTCGTCGTTGTTGATGTCTTCATTGTTGATGCCGTCGTCGATGTTTAGCCCCTAGCGTTCAAGCGATGACCTTCACTCTAAAACGTGTTTAGACATTTTTTCATCATTTGCCAAGAATTAAATTGAACAACTTGGAAGAGTGTATGAGGACAAGAACGACTTTTATTTAATGATTGACTCAAAATTTAACATTGGACGAGAGAAAACATTAATGCACACATTAGAGGACTTTTGACTCTTTTTTTTTTTTTTTTTTTTTTTTTTTTTTTTATATATCCTATTTCTAGGTAGAGAAAGAAAGAAACGGAGATTGTTGTTGTAGTCCCCATTGTCGTTGTAGTCTTCTTTGTGGCATGATCTCTTGTTGAGGCCCTATTTCAAATCTGAGCCCCTTTCTTGATGAGTTCTTGTATGTTCTCACTCTCTAACTGTTGTTCTTCACCCACGGTAAATTCACCATTGTCAATCGAATCTTGGATGATGTTACGGAGGGAGAAGCAATCCTTGGTGAGATGACTGCTGCATTGGTGATAGTCACACCACTTGTGGTGGGCATGGTTGCGACGTAACGGTTGTGGTTGCTTGTACCCTTGGAGAGGAGAAACTTGTCCCTTGGTTTTGAGAGCTTCGTAGGCTTTGGTGATGGTCATGCCATTGAGAGGGGTATAGACACGGTCATTGGTGGCACCTTTATGACTTTTGAGGGTGAGCCACTTGAGCGTGCTTTATCGTGGACCTTTGCCTTGTTGTCGGTGAGCTCTTGCAAACGAGCCTTAAGTTTAGACACTTCTTCCTCGTGAATTTTCCTCTCGAGATCAAGACGGTCTTGCCACAAATCATCCTTGCGACGGGCATCCTCGACAAGTCTATCTATTTGTTCCCCCATGGCTCTTATTATGTTGAAGAGTCTTTCGTTGGACACAGAGATGTTTTCACCCTTGTTGTTGTTGCCATTGGAAGCCATTGGACCTATTGAGAGAAACGGTCGATCTTAGGTTGGCCCCACAAACATATTTTGAGTAAAATAATTAACCACAAACAAAGGAAAAAGACTTAACCACATAAGAAAAATGACTCTTTTTTTATTTATTTACAAAAGTCGGAAGGACGTGGTCCTTTTTGGGGTTTCTAGAAAAATAGTGGAATCGTCACACTAGTATATAGACCTTCTCGCGATCCCATATACTCATCGGATTCCACCACGCTTGTGAATCCTACATGTGTCGGGATTAAACTAAATTAATGTAGTAAATCATACATGCGGGGACGGATTTTTTATTTGCGTCCATTATGACCACTTGGGGACGGATTTTTATTTCGTCCATAACAACGAGTGGCCTGTATGATTTGAAGACATTAGTTTAGGGAAATCTCGGCACATGGAAACCGACTTGAGTCACGGAGTGTTAGACCCTAACTAGAATTGTGTGGTTTGTGCTCGGCTAAAGAGAGGCTTAAAGGTCACCCCCGGCATGTAGTCATGAACTACGCCACGGGATGAGGTTGACCGCTTCGGAAGAGTCAAGGTCGAGTGGAGCTTGAAACTTCCTAGGACGGGCCTCGACGAGTTTGGGTTGGATTTTGTGTGGTATGCCCACATATATCTCAGTTTTAGTGTAATAGGATTTATTAGATTTGATTGATCCATCACCTAAGTTCTATTTCATGGACTTTAGACCCACATGTAAGAAGTATTTATACTTCATTTTTTAGGTTGTCCATTGTTATAGAATAGGCTTAGAAATAGGCAAGAAATCAAGATTCAAGAAAAATCACTCAGTGAGTTTGAGCCGCGCATATGCGCCTCCTGCGCCACGCGCCATGCGCCTTTCTTTATTCGCGCCATGCGCCTTTAAGAGCGCGCGTATAAGGATTTCTTCCTAGCTATGTTACGCGCCTCTACATCCCTTGGTTTAGCGCATACATACTGTGCGCCTCTTGGCTCAACGCGCCTCAAAGTGTTTATTCAACACTCAGTGATTTATTGAAGATTCAAAGACTTGAAGAGAATTCAAATTACGCCAATGATCCAACGGTGGTTAAAAGATGCATATGCGCCTAATCTGTTGACACGTGTCCACAACGGCCACATTTATGTTGAGTGTCAAAATGGCCATATTATATGCATGCTCCAATCAACGAACGACAGCACATCTTATCCACAAGGATCTCCAACGGCTAGTTTTTGGAAGTTCACGATAAATACCCCCATAACTTCAACATTTTGAAGTTGCTGAGTTTTGCTAAGAATTTCAAGAATTTCTCTCTCAAAGCATTTGTTGAAGATTTGAAGATAGCCTTTGTTTTTCCAGAATTCCTCAAGAACATCTTCATACCTTCATCCTTAGCCCAGATCTTCAAGCTATAACACTTTAGTTTCATTGTGCTCTAAATCATAAAGATCTAAAGAGCCTTGATACTAAAATCACACACACACCTCTTTAAGTTTGATCACTTAGATCCTTCTTTTAGAGATACACCGGTTATTGTTTTGGATTTGTTCATTCATAGAATATTAGATCTTGAGTTAGTGTAGAAGCTCAAAAGTTGTAATTTGTAACACTCTCTCATTATATAAGATCTCCATTAGAAATCCAAGACTAACCATCTTGGTAGAGGACGTAGATCTTTCATTGATCGAACCTCTCCAAATAGCTCGTGTTATTTTCTTGTCATTTACTTTCAAGTTATTATCTACACTCACTATTTGCTTGTTTACTCATTGTAGATTGATTGAACTGAATTGTGTTGTGTTGTTAACTCATTTGCCTTAGTTCCTTATTTCACCCACTTTGAGCCAAAATACTTAGAGTGTGTGTGCGCCCCTTTTATCATTTTGCGCCTAGTTCTTAACTAACTTCCGCTGTGCATTTCACTCACTCACTTAGGCGCATATCATAACGCTTATTTGATAAAGTGCGCACTTGCAATTGAATTTTTCAAGGGTACGAAAAGAATTTTAAAACAGCTATTCACCCCCCCTCTAGCTATTTTCCATACCCTTGTTGCCCTTTGGGACCAACAAGTGGTATCAGAGCTAACACCTTTATAAAACATTTTCGTTTTTCAAGCTTAATAGCTTGGGTGCCGATTCTAAATGGCAAACTCAAAACCTATGGCAACTGCAAACTACACTCACGTTCCGGTCTTTGATGAAGATCATTTTGACGTGTGGAAATTCAGCATCTTAAATCATCTCAACTCAATCGATGAAAGACTTCATGACACCGTGGTTATGGACCTTACATTCCTATGAAAGCGAATCCAAATCCGCGCACAAATGCTGTTCAACCAACCGTCAAGAAACCAAAAGAGGAATGGACTGAGGAAGAAACAAGAAGAGTTGCAAATGATGGAAAGCAAGAAACATACTTCTAAGCACTCTAAGCACGACTATGAAACAACAAGTCATGCATTGTGCTACCGCCAATGATCTATGGGATGCTATTGAAGAGCATATTGTGAAATTATCAATCTATGTATTTCACTTGGCATGAAGTTTTCGAACAAAGATTTGAATGTAAATTTTCTCCAAGCTTTTGGCTCCAGATATCTTCATAAATCTAGCGCTCTTGAAGACGCCGGAACTTTAGACGTTTGGACTTTAAGAACCTTTATGCAAATCTCAAGGTTTATGAGCTCAAACTCCAACGAATCAGCGAAACTGAAGGAAAGTCAAAATCTATGGCTATGGTGGCGCACAGAGAAGTTGCGCCTGCACCTGCGCTTGCTCCTGCGCCGGTACAAGATGAGAAAAGTTCAGATCCAAAAATTTCTACTTCTGAGCTATTGGGCATGGACGATGAAGACTTCGCTTTATTTGTGAAGAGATTCCAGAAGTTTAGAAAATTACCAAGCCCGGCTCAACCAGCAAATTTCAAGGATCTACCAGCAGAGCTCCTCCAAAGTTCACGAGGAGCAGTGACTCAAAAAGAAAGAAGACCTTGTTTGTTTTAATTGCAGGAAACCAGGACACTTTGCTTCAAGCTGCCCAACTCCAAAATTTGAATATATGCAGAAGAAGAGCAGCCATACTCCCAAGTTCACTCCCAAATTCACTCGACACAAGGGAATGGTTGCGGAAGAAGAAGCACCAGCAAATGAGCAGAACACTTAGATTGAAACAGACTCAGATGAGAGCGATGAAGCTTCCGATGATGGGCTCATTTGTTTGATGGCCAATGATGATGAAGTTGATACTTATGATTCTGATGATGACTTCTCCAAGGATGTTCCTGATATGAATACCTTGAATAAACCTATCAAGAAATCTACAGGTTTTCAAGAAGTGAAAAGGAAGAAAGGACCAACCATCAGCGAGCTCGTTGAATAAGGATTTCTCACTCCGGCTCAAAGCGATGGTGGATTGTTATTCTCACGATGTGATCTTAGTGCAAGAAACAAGTTGAGAAAAGGAGCATACATTAGACCTCAAGTTGAACCCACTGCTCCAATCTCCAAAATCAATGATGATGAAGTGATTGCTGAACAAGAAAATTTGTTCAAAAAGGCTGAAAAGGTAATCACTAGATTTGATAGTATGAAGGAAGCTTTAGCACTATCATGTGATGAAATTTCTCAGCTTAAGACCGATAAATCTCTACTTAAATCTGAACTCACCCTCCTTAAGGAGCAGATAAAGAGCATGACTCCTCTTACTGTTAAAAACACTTTTCTAACAAAACAGAACTCACTTCTTAAAGTTTAAAACGATGAATTGGTTGCTCAAATTACTGATCTTAAAAATATTTCAAATGAGTGGTCCAATTCTCGTGTCACTATAGAGAATATATTTGAGTCCCAAAAAGTCAGTGGTGATAAAAGTGGCTTGGGATTCTCATCAACTAGTGACAACTTTAAATGTGATGTCTGTGCTGAAAGAGATAGTGAATTTACAAACCAGCAAACTTTTGAAATTCCCATGGAAAAACATTCTAATTCAATGGGTAAAGGACAGGAAAAAGTCAAGAGACAAACATTCCATTATGTCTACCCAACGAAGCAATTTGGGAAAGCTAATGGGAAAGATATAGCTACAGATGAATCATCCTCTAGCAAAATCCCTCTTGAAACAAAGCGCGCTCCTTCTCCGAGTGCTCATTATGCGCCTAGAAGCCACGTGCCTCATCGCCGTGCGCCTCCTAGCCATGTGCGCCCTGTTAGATCAAGCGCTCCAAAATTTCAAAAGAAGGATTTTGTTAAGGCTAGTCCATCTGACCCAAAGAAGAATGCTATCCCAAAGAAAAGTAAAGAGTTTGTGAAAACTCATGTGATTGGTGGCTTTCATCATTGTTCCATTTGTGATTGTTCAGGACACAAGGCCGTGGAATGCCTTTTGCGATTCACTCCCAATGCCAAAGGACGTAGAAACCCTAAGGTCAAGCAAGAGTGGGTTGTCAAAAGTTGCTAACCCTAGGACCCAAAAGGAATAAAGGGGACCTGCTTAAATGTCTATATTTCAGGTTCTTTGTTTCATGGCTGGATCTTCAAAATCTAGAAATTATGAATGGATTCTCGATAGTGGGTGTTCAAGACACATGACTGGAGATGAATCCTTATTAGAAGATGTCCATGAAGAAAGAGGTACCTCCGTAACATTTGGTGATAATAACAAAGGTCAAGTTGTAGCATATGGAAAGCTCAAGAAAGACAAAGTGTGCATTGAAAGAGTCTCACTCGTCGAAGGGCTCAAGCACAACTTATTATCCATATCTCAATTCTGCGACAAAGGATTAGAATGCCATTTCACCTCAACTCAATGTCTTATCAAGAATGGTAAAACTGGAGCTACATTACTCACGGGATATCGTAAGACAAATATTTACATTATTGATTTTATAGTATGAACTCTAGTACTAATCTTTGTTTTGTAGCAAAAAGTGTGAACGAAAATAGTTGGCTGTGGCACAAGCGCTTAAGTCACTTGAACTTCAAATATCTATCTAAACTCAGCAGAAATAACCTTGTCAAAGGACTTCCCAAGGTTGCTGATCATCATGACAAAAAGTGCGCCGCGTGTCAACTTGGCAAACAACCGAAGCAGTCATTTTCAAGCAAGTCAAATCCTTCAACTACTAGATGTTTGCAATTGCTTCACATTGATCTATTTGAACCAGTTACCACCGCAAGTATTAGAAGAAACAAGTATACTCTAGTTGTGGTGGATGATTATTCAAGATATACATGGGTGGAGATGATGATTACAAAAGATGATTGTTATGATATTCTCACTACCTTATTTCGACTGCTCCAAACCCAAAAAGAATATGACATCGTTAGTGTTCGATCCGACAATGGAACAGATTTCAAAAACAACGGTGTTGCTCGATATTGTGAAGATCATGGGATTGATCACAACTTTTGAACCGCCGGAGTCCCTCAACAAAATGGCGTTGTTGAAAGAAAGAATAGGACGTTGATTGAAGCGGGAAAGACGATGATAGCTGAAGCTAAATTGCCTAAGTACTTTTGGGAAGAAGCTATCAACACTGCATGTTTTACTCAAAAGAGTTCCCTCATCAACAAACTTTACAACAAGACTCCGTATGAACTTTGGCGTGGTAGAACTCCCAACATTGCATTCTTCAAGATCTTTGGTTGCAAATGTTATATCCTCTACAACGGAAACGAACATAGAGGTAAATTCGATGCCAAAGCCGACGAAGGTATTTTTGTTGGGTATGCCAAACACTCTAAAGCTTTTCGCGTTTTTAATAGATCTACTTTAGTGATAGTTGAATCTGTACATGTTACGTTTGATGAACATTCTCTCCTTGAGCCACATTTGGCTCCAAATGGTGCTGATGATTCTGTTGAGCTAAATGACACAGGTGCTCCTATTCATGTTGCGCCCACTCAAGATCAGAATCTATCAAAACAAGGAAATCCATCTACATCAAATGCGCCTAATTCAATTTATAATGCGCCTGGTGAATCCTCTATTGCGCCTCATTCCAATGATGCGCCTCATGATTCCTCTCACGCGCCCATTTCTACTGCTGCATCTGGTGTTAACCTAAATTTTGATTCTGAGCCAGTTCAACCCCCAAATTTTAATGACTTTGAATCTGGTGAAGATGTACCAATTGAAGACCTTCAAGTTACTACGACTCAACCTAACTTACCTCCTGAAATTCGTGAAGTTAGAGGTCACCCAATTGCTAATATCATCGGTGATCTACAAGTTGGTGTTCGTATAAGGAGAGCTACAAACTTTGATGCTTACACTGATTTTATCTCTCAAATTGAACCGAAGAAGGCTGATGAAGTGCTCCAAGATCCTAATTGGGTTGTTGCAATGCAAGAAGAACTCAATCAATTTGAACGATGTAAGGTTGGACTCTAGTTCCAAGACCAAATGATCATGGAGTGATTGGTACGAAATGGGTGTTCAGGAACAAGATGGATGAGAATGGAACCATCACAAGAAACAAGGAAAGGTCGGTTGCATAAGGCTATAGGCAAGAAGAAGGAATTGACTACGATGAAACTTTTGCGCCCGTAGCAAGACTTGAAGCTATCAGATTATTTCTAGCTTACGCCGCTCACAAGAACTTCAAGTTATATCAAATGGATGTGAAGAGCACGTTTCTAAATGGTGAACTCCAAGAACAAGTCTATGTAGCTCAACCACCTGGATTTGAAGATTCTCAATTTCCAAATCATGTGTACAAACTCCAGAAAGCTTTGTATGGACTCAAGCAAGCACCAAGAGCATGGTACGTTACACTATCCAAGTTTCTCATCGAAAAAGGCTTCACTCGCGGTAAAATCGATACAACTCTTTTCATTGCCAAACATAATGGTCATAAATTACTTGTTCAAATTTATGTTGATGATATTATATTTGGTTCTACTAATGAATTGTTGTGCAAGCGCTTTGAGAAACTAATGAAGAGCAAGTTTGAAATGAGCATGATGGGAGAACTCACATTCATCCTCGGGCTTCAAATCAAGCAAATGAGTGAAGGCATTTTTATCAATCAAGCCAAATACACAAAGGACTTAATCAAGAAGTTTGGACTTGAAAATGCTAAATCATACGATACTCCAATGGCCACCGGCAACAAACTCGACAAAGATTTAAAAGGTAAACGTGTTGATCAAACGCTCTATCGAGGTATGATTGGCTCACTCCTTTATCTTACTGCTAGTAGGCCCGATATTATGTTTAGTGTTTGTGTTTGCTCGTTATCAATCCGACCCTAGAGAAGCACACTTAATTGCTGTAAAACGTATTATAAGATATCTCTCCGGTACTGTTAACCTTGGACTTTGGTACACCAAAGATTCAAACTTTAAACTTGTAGGTTATTCAGATGCGGATTACGCAGCATGCACCATTGATAGGAAAAGCACTAGTGGCACTTGTCATTTCCTCGGATATCGACTTGTGTCATGGGCAAGTAAGAAACAAGCTTCTGTATCTGTCTCAAAAACCGAAGCCGAATATATCGCTGCGGGAAGTTGTTGTTGTTAAATACTTTGGATGAAGCAGCAATTGGTGGACTATGATATCATCGAAGAAAATTATCCCATCTACTGCGACAATACATCAACAATTGCGGTTTCTGAAAATCCTGTCATGCACTCAAAGACCAAGCACATCGACATCAAATATCACTTCCTCAAAGACCACGTGGAGAAGGGAAATATTCATTTGGAACACGTGGGAACCGACTATCAAATCGCCGACATTTTAACAAAAGCACTTGACGCGAAACGGTTCACGTTTTTGAGAGGTGAAATGGGTATGCTTGAACTCAACTAAATTCAATATAGTTTTGTCAATACTAATGATTTTATGTTTTGTTGAGTTATGAGTAAACTAGGTTCAAATGTTAAATCATTTCAAAGTTTCAAGGAAACTTCATGCGCCATAAGATTCACTGTGCGCGCCTCACTATCCTGCGCGCCTAGCATCTCATGCGCGCCTAGCATCTAATGCGCTTCAAATGCTTATGCGCTCTCAAACATCTCTGCGCACCTATTACGTAATGCTATCTATATCATTCTGCGCGCCTTGATGAGTAATGCGCCCCTTCATGCGCGCATTTACTATTGCGGTTCATTCAATGCTCAAAATTCAATATCAATGATTGATCGCATTAATTTTTCACAAGTACCAGGTATGATTGTTCTATTTATTGTAGGAATCTTTGTCTTTTGACATTCCATTAATTGTTCAAGGGTACTTGTGCAATTAATTTTTTCCCTCGTTTTGCGTTTTTCGAAATTTTTATCTTCTGGGGATATATTTCTTGCACCCCAAACTTACACCAAAATAGATGTTTTTGGTGTTTGTGCAAAAATTAGTCAAAATTGCTCATACACTTAAAGGAAAAGTGGAGCAGTTTTTCAAAAACCAAGATGTCACATCAATCATACTTTGTGTCATTCAGCATTTAATGCTCTTCAAATCATAAAACCCCTCATAAATGCCCATCCTTTCAACTTCCCATCTTTTTAAATTTTTGACCCTATTATTTCCATATTAGTGCAAAAATTTTAAACCTAACCTATATATATTCATCATCACTTACCTCAATCCCTTACCAACTCTATCTCTCTTCTCTCTCTCTTCTCTCTCTCACAGTCTCTTCCCCGACTCTCATTCTCTCTCTACCTTCATCACCTTCTCTCATTTTCTTCTCCATTTTCTCTCTATATATAAATTTATGGGACCTAAGAGAACAACAAATACAATCCAAGACGAAATGGTATGAATTCTCAACCCTTAAACTCCTAAACTTCTGCAATTTTTTTTTTCTGTTTCGTTATTCCCTGTGTTCTTCGTTTTTTTCTTCAAAAACCCGGATCATATTTTTCTTGTTTAATCTTGTTTCGGTGATCCGTTTTCTATATCGTTTGTTGGGTTGTGTTCATTTTACGATTTCGAATCTTTTGTATCCAACATTTTTTCGATCAATGCTTTCATCATTGCGAATCTGTTTTCTTTTTTTAAAAACTTTTCAAATTTTCGGTTATATTTTGATCATTGTGCGTTCATTGTTGATTTGTTCATGTTTTTGTTTACATTTTTAGATTCCTTGTTGTCATGCGGTCATTTTGATATATTATTTGTTTGTTTTGGTGAAGTTTCATGATTTTCGTGTTCTTGGTGTTCTTCGAGCATTCAAGGGTCGTTCTTCGTGTTCTTCGTCGTTCTTGCATGTTTTGGTCTCTAATTTTTTTTTACTTGTTTTCGAAAATTTTCACTTTTGATTCTCATTGCTTGCATATGTATGTTTGCATGTGTTTATGTGCTCTTGCGTGTTTTTGCTAAGTCAAAATTTTCACACGATATGCGCCTATATACATCTTTATGCGCCTAATTTCTTTTATGCGCCTGAATGCTTTCTGCGCCTCTACTTGTATATGCGCCTAAATCATTCTGCGCCTAAAACCTTATGCGCCTAACTTTGTACTTAGTCAAATTTCGTTGCTTTAATTTTTCCTTAGTATTCACATAGAACCATAATATGAGCCTTGTAACCCTATGCGCCTTTAAAATTTCATGCGCCTAATCCAATCATGCGCCTTGAATCTCTATGTTTTTGTGCGCCTGATTCTATTATGCGCTTCTCAATTCTTTACGCGCCTATGTTACTTTGATCATCTTATGTTTCTATGCGCATCTGTCACTTCTAAAATCAATCAACGTTTATTTTTTTCAGGACCTTGCAAATTTCAAACTCGAAGAAACTCTTGATCTATTAGAGCTATCTGGTGAAGATATTGGAAGAGAGATCATTTGAACATTGCGAGTTGCTGGTTTGACTCCTTTATTCACAATGGATCAGACATTCTATTCTCCGCTCCTCGTCGATGAATTCTTTTCCACCGCTGTTCTAGTGGAAATAGACAATAATGGACGTACTCACTACAGAATTGAGGCTCGTGTGCAAAATATTGACATCCGTATCTCCTCTTCTATAATTCGAAATTTACTCGGTTTTCCGTCTACGGGTGACGATCGAATTATTGGGCGTCCGATGACTTATTCTATTGACGATCAGAACAAGATGGCTGCTACTCTTCTAAATATTCCTACACTTCAAAATAATATCAAAACCACTGAAATTCGAGATGGTGGAGAACTCTTGACTCATATAGCGCATTTAGTGGGAACTTCTATTGTATTCAAAACTGGGAACGTGAACCGATTCACGGTGGAACAATGGGAATACACCGCTGCCATCATGGCCAAGGAGAAGCTTCACTGGCCTCACATTTTGTTCAAAACGTTGCGTGAGCAGATTGACAAGTATGTGAAGAACAAGAATGATGGAAAGACCAAGTTCCGCTCTCACTGCCTTCTTCTCACAAAACTTTTTCTAACTTATCCTAAGTTAGTCAAATTTTTGAATGAGAACCCTGAGTACAAAATTGATGATGTTCCAACTTTTGGAAAAGCGAACTTGGATCTCAAAAAGCGCAGAAAGAAGCCTGCAAAGCGCGCCAAGGGAATTCAGATCAAAACCGTTGAAGGCTTAGTCGATGAAGAAACCGAATCAGATGATGCGCCAGTTCTTAAAGGCGCACCAATAAAGAAAAGCGCAGAAACTGCAAGCGCAAGTCAACGCGCTGATCCCTTGCCAGGAGCAGAGAAAAGCAAAGGAAAACGTGTGGTTGATGACCCTCCTCGTGCGCCTATCAAACGCACCAGATTTGAATCTGATGAAGATCGTGATCTAAGGCTAGCACAGGAAGCCAGCAGACTTGAGGCTCAAAGGAAAAGAGATGAAGATTTTTAAGCCAAGCAAGCTGCTGAGTCAGAGAAGCTAGAGCGCAACAAAGGCGCTGGTTCAAGCGCTGATGTTGAGAAAGGCCCTACTGTTCCTGCGCCTACCCAGCGCGCGCCTACTCAACGCGCCCCGCTCCCCGTGCGCCTCCTGTCCTCAAAGTTCAAAAGACCAAAGTGTTAAGGGAACAACTCCATTCTGATCTTTTTGGCGATGATATTTCAGACATAGATGAACCATTTCAGGGGGAGTAAGAGACCATTCCTCAGCGCACTTCTTCTCCAGTTGCGCCTCCACCTCCTTCTGGACAGATCTAATCACAACGGAAATAGTGGTGATGAAACTGAAGATGACTATGCGTCTCCTACTCTTTCACCTCCTCATGCGCCTCAACCTCCTATTGCGCCTCTACAATCTGATGCGCCCCAGTCAACCCCTGCACCTCCTCCATCTGCTCCAGATTTGAGCGAGGTACTTTCTATTCTTCAATCTTCGCAGCAGGGGCAAGCAAATTTAGAGCAAGGTCAAACGCAGATCAAGTCTCAATTTGAGCTTCTCACTTCAATGCTTACTAATCAATCTGAAGAGATTGCTGCCATTAAGGGGGAGATGAATTCACTCAAGGACAAACTTTCTGCTCCTACTCCTCTGGCGCAGACTCAGGTACAACCTCATTCTGATCAGGCGCAAACCACATCTTCCGCGCCTACTTTCATACCTCAGTCTGCTGCGTCTCAATCCAACATGAACGTGTTAGTATCAAAGTTGGATGTTTTGAAAGAATTGGTTGTTACTCACTTCACTGCTGCTCACTCAAGCTCAGACAGACGCGCCGATCACATTTCTTCTGACATTATCTCGGCTCAAAATGCCATTGAAGCTCATCTTCAAATCTTAGAAGAAAATATTTCTCAGCAGCAGCAAATCACTCAGCGCTCCATTGATGAGTATCAAAACATCAATGTGAATCACTTGAGTTACATCAGAGACGGTTTCACTGCCACTCACTCTAGCGTCACTGACACTCAGGGCTTAGCGAACCGTAGTCATCAGCTCGCTAAACAGATTCAGCGCTTCGTTTCAAAGATCGTTGAAGGATTGAAGGACGATGACGCGCCTCCCAACCCTTAGTTTCTATTTTGATTGTAAGTTATTAGAATCTTTTGTGATAGAAACTACTCTTTTGTGTTAGTGATTTAGTGCTTACTTGTTTTAGCACCTTTTGTTTTTGTTCTATTCAAAACTTGTAATCTGTAACTCCTACACCCCAAGTTTTAATGAGAACAATGCATCACTTATTATCAAACCTTGTTCACTCAAACTCCTTGTTTGTAGAACAATGAATATTGTTTAAATTCATATGCATCATATTGAATTGTTTCACACTTTCATGCATTGAGTTTTAAACTTGGTTTAAACACTTTTCAAAACTAAATTTCATATATCATTTTGAATGTGTTAAACTGTTGTTTCTATCTTTCCATATGTAATGTGTTATCCTTTTTGGAATAGATTAGAAATCTATATCTTGGACTAGTGTGTGCATTAACTTGAGACATGAATTACCAATTTCATTCATTTGGACATGTTTTTATCAAGTATAATGTTTGTCCTTGATATAGCAGGTAACGGCATCAATCAAATAGGGGGAGATTGTTGGGTATGCCCACATATATCTCAGTTTTAGTGTAATAGGATTTATTAGATTTGATTGATCCATCACCTAAGTTTTATTTCATGGACTTTAGACCCACATGTAAGAAGTATTTATACTTCATTTTTTAGGTTGTCCATTGTTATAGAATAGGCTTAGAAATAAGGCAAGAAGATCAAGATTCAAGAAAAATCACTCAGTGAGTTTGAGCCGCGCATATGCGCCTCCTGCGCCACGCGCCATGCGCCTTTCTTTATTCGCGCCATGCACCTTTCAGAGCGCGCGCATAAGGATTTCTTCCTAGCTATGTTACGCGCCTCTGCGTCCCTTGGTTTAGCGCATACATACTATGCGCCTCTTGGCTCAACGCGCCTCAAAGTGTTTATTCAACACTCAGTGATTTATTGAAGATTCAAAGACTTGAAGAGAATTCAAATTACGCCAATTATCCAACGGTGGTTAAAAGATGCATATGCGCCTAATCTGTTGACACGTGTCCACAACGGCCACATTTATGTTGAGTGTCAAAATGACCATAATATATGCATGCTCCAATCAACGAGCGACAGCACATCTTATCCACAAGGATCTCCAACGGCTAGTTTTTGGAAGTTCACTATAAATACCCCATAACTTCAACATTTTGAAGTTGCTGAGTTTTGCTAAGAATTTGAAGAATTTCTCTCTCAAAGCATTTGTTGAAGATTTGAAGATTGCCTTTGTTTTTCCAGAATTCCTCAAGAACATCTTCATACCTTCATCCTTAGCCCAGATCTTCAAGCTATAACACTTTAGTTTCATTGTGCTCTAAATCATAAAGATCTAAAGAGCCTTGATACTGAAATCACACACGCACCTCTTTAAGTTTGATCACTTAGATCCTTCTTTTAGAGATACACCGGTTATTGTTTTGGATTTGTTCATTCATAGAATATTAGATCTTGAGTTAGTATAGAAGCTCAAAAGTTGTAATTTGTAACACTCTCTCATTATATAAGATCTCCATTAGAAATCCAAGACTAACCATTTTGGTAGAGGACGTAGATCTTTCATTGATCGAACCTCTCCAAATAGCTCGTGTTATTATCTTGTCATTTACTTTCAAGTTATTATCTACACTCACTATTTGCTTGTTTACTCATTGTAGATTGATTAGACTGAATTGTGTTGTGTTGTTAACTCATTTGCCTTAGTTCCTTATTTCACCCACTTTGAGCCAAAATACTTAGAGTGTGTGTGCGCCCCTTTTATCATTTTGCGCCTAGTTCTTAACTAACTTCCGCTGTGCATTTCACTCACTCACTTAGGCGCATATCATAACGCTTATTTGATAAAGTGCGCACTTGCAATTGAATTTTTCAAGGGTACGAAAAGAATTTTAAAACAGCTATTCACCCCCCCTCTAGCTATTTTCCATACCCTTGTTGCCCTTTGGGACCAACAACTTGTGCGACTCGATAGTGAGCAGTTGATAAGAATTGTGCGCGTAGTGTGAGTTCTAACAAGTGACAAAATATGTTTTTTTCAAAGAAAGAAAAAACAAATAAGCACATATTTACAACTTTCGAATCACCCGTGTGACCGATAAAAATGAAACAGAAAATAAAAAGCAATTATGTGCAGGCCTGGTGCCCACACACTGTCAAGACTGTCCATTCTGTTCACTGTTTCTGTTCTGGAAAATTTCCCAGACGCGCGCGCTTTGGTCTTTGAGGATGGGAGGCGCGCGCCTTAGGTACTAGAGGGCAGAGGCGCCCGCTTCTGGGCAGTACCTGCAAATCAGTGGGTTCAAGGGATTGCCTTGACCCTAAATTATAGAACTTTTCCCCTGCAGACATTGTTAGCACATAAACATGGAATTTGAAGGACGAGATGGGAGGCGGGCGATTCTGGTTCAAAGGGTCGGACGCGCGCGCGTTAGGCCAAGACGGCCGAAGGCGCGCGCTTCCTACCCTTTTTACCAGAATGCCCAGAAAACAGAATAAAAGAACACCAAAAGATGAAAACGCAAGTTTAACCCTCTATGTCCCCAGCGGAGTCGCCACTGTAGATACCCCGGGGGACCACGGCTTGGCTAGAGCGCGTGAATTACCTAGGATGTCTACTTGATTTTAAGAGTCGTCACCTATGTTTTAGAGGAACATAAGAAAAACCTAAAAAGAGCCAATTTTATATACAAAATCAGAGATTCGGGGAAAGATGGGTTCGAGGGTTAGGTGACGGAGTGGGAAGTACTTAAACACCCACTCCGCCCCGCTTACGCGGTTCTTGCTACTTTTGGTGTTCTAATACTAAATGTCCTTCAATTTAATTATAAGAGAAATGTGCTAACAATTATAATGAAAAGTAAGGGGAAATTTATAGAGGAAAAATAAAGGAGAATTGCTTATTTATTGATTCATACTAAAGATTACATGTCGAATTATTTCTAGATAATTACATTAAAAAATGAGAATGTAAATTAAAGTGGAATTAAAATGTTGGGATGTAACCTTGACCAAACTTCAATAGTGAAGTGGTCTTTTGGTTGTATCCCTTTTTATGGAGATTGCATACACATAAGAGATGAAGAAAGTAATTTAAAAGGTTTTTTGTTTAAGAAGTGATAAAGAGAGAATATAAGATAAAACAAGAATTTAGAAGAAGAAGATAGACATTGTACCTTGTGCTTGCAAGAGGAAGGACCAAACTTTGTGTATAATGACTACCTTTGAAAATGGACTTTTGTGTGTTTAGAGTGTTTTTGACTCAAGAATTCCTCCTCCTTTTCCATGGTGGAATGAAGAGGTATTTATAGGTGTTAGGAAAGTGTTTTTGGTCACAAAGATGGCCCTTCCCCGGATCAAGCCAAGGCATAATGGCCTTGGGGGTTACAAATCAGAAAAGGAGGGAAATTTGGCCAAATCTGAGATTCTGGAAGCGGGAAGCGCGCGCTTCCCACCCTCCCCTATGGGAGGAGCACGCCTCCCACAAAGGAGGGCAAAGGCGTGCGCATCCCAGCTTTAGAAAATTCATATTTTAGCCCAAATGTTAACCCCGTTATGCAGTTAAGCCTCAAAACTAACGGAATTAGTCCAAAAACTTAACGAACATCACAAAAGTCAACGAAAATAAATGAAACAAAGACTCAAGGTTGAATTTTCCACTTAGTCAAATCCAAGACTAACGGAGTAAGTCAGGAACTTAACGGAAAGTAACGAAAGTTAACGAAAAGTAACAAAACTTAACAGAAAAGAGGAAGACAAAGAATGTGTATGCAATCGGGACATGAGAGGTCCAAGGCGGGGTGTCTACACCCACATGCCAGACTCAGAATTCTAAAATTTCTCCTGCAAGCCAAATTCATCCGTCCCAAGCGTAGGAGTATAACTTACTAACACTTATACTATTACCAAGAGTGCAACAACCATCCCAAAACATTACTTTCAATTTAACTCATCATTCCTACACAAAAGGTGAATACTCCCTTTGTCCCAAAATTACAAGTATCACAAATATCATTCAAATCACAAAATTAACAAGTACAAGTATCAAGTATAACATATATGACCATTTTAATATTTAAAGGGGAATTAGTAACTTACCTATTTCCGGAAAAAGTATCGAGAAAATAATATTTGATCGGGTAGAAATGACCTACTCAACGCCCTTATCATTTTTATATAATTAGTTTTTAAAACGGATAAGTAAATAAAAAGAATTAAATCGAAATAGGTTGAACTTACCTTTTTCTCCTAACCTAGGAAGAACGATAGAGAAGTTCTCTTGGAAATATGCAAACACAGAGAGAGAGAGGGAGAAGAGATAACCATGTTATAAGATTTTTTACCTCATTTTTATACTTTAGTCACCCAACTTCCGTTTTTAACACTTAAGCCCTTATAGTTATATTTTCACAAATGACCCTAAAGTTTCAACTTAATCAATTAACTCCTTTAACCATTATTACTACTAACTAAGTAAATAACACAAATAATTATACAATATGTGCAAGTCATAAAATATGATGCAACACATAAAATACACACATAATGTCAAATTAAAATCCCAAAAAATATAAAATAAATAGGGACAGGTTTTGGGTTCGTTACAATTTGGTTCCCATTTAACCGAATTATCCACAAGATCAAGACTTCTAAGAAAATGTCTAGGGGTATATTTTGACTTTATCCACTTGGTGAGCCAATCAAGACAGAAACATTTTGCGGCGAAAAAGAAATTACGGGAATGTTAAGGTGTGAATTAACACAAGTTTGTTGAGTGGCCCAACATTAGAAGAACAAATGCCGGTTTTACTTCTTTTGTGATACCGCATAGGTTACACTCTGAATATTTCTGATTGAGATGACCTTTTGGGTAGGTATAATTCTATTTAGGAGCCTCCAAAAGAAAAATATTTAATTTTGGTTCCATTGAAGCTTCCAAATACAGGAATGAGTTTCGTTAGGAAGATTTGGGATTAGGGATTGGGTGTCTTTATGAAATGATTAGGTTATAACGTAACTTGTTTTGACTGTGTAGAGACCATTTTTGAATGGTTACAAATTTTATATCTTATCTCGATTTTTGGAATGTGGATGAAAAAAGAGTTTATAATGGGAAGAGGGTATTAGGTTATTTTAGGAAATTTCCTAGTTCGGTGGGTGTGGTTTATAAGATTGGATACTTCTAAAATTTGTACACTTCATGCCGTGGAAGGAAGAGCTGTGAACTCAGAGAAGTCTGGGATCCATTTAAGTGTAAGAGCTTTGATTTTGTGTTCGTTTCTAACTCGCTAAAGAAGATGTAGTGATGGTTTTTCCCAAAATGATACTACACCATGCCCAGGATGAACGGTTGGTTGCTTGGGTTTCAAGAAAAGGTCTTCGTGGGTGATATCTAGATTTGAGAGTGTTGCTTACAATGAATTTGAGTGAGAAGATCCTCCAATCATTTTTTTCCAAAGTCAAGCTTGATTAAGTCCCCCGTATGCTTGAGGCCAATGCCTCCCAAATTTTTAGGATGGATAGTTTTAGCCACGATGCCAAATAAATTTCTTTTTCTTTTTCAAGTCTAAACCATAAAAATTCGTTAAAGATTCAGTGGAGTTCTTTGATGAAAGAGAGAGAACCAGGGATGACCATTTCTCCGAACCTGATTCAAACCCGATGGCGACCCGATCAAAAAAGTAAGGCTCAGATTGCAATTTTTATAACTCGGATGGGTTCAATTCTTGATGTTGGCTTGCAGTGATCTGATGTGGTGGATTATATACCATCTATTTCCAATATTTTCCATATCTAATAGTTTTGATGTATTTGGGACAATTATGTAATGGTTGACCTTTTATGTAATCCGAGAGTAGTTTAGTCTTTTCTTTTGTTTATCCGGATGTATTATTTCATGAGCTTCAAAGTCATGTTCCAAAAGAGTCAATAAAAGTCAAAAGTCAAGGCAGTCAAAGTCAACTAGGAAGTAGGAAGGCGAGTCAACTTGAGTGCAATGAAGAAAAAGATGGAAAATTGAAGTTTGTAAGGAACATGACTCGGGCTCCTGGACACGAGTCAGACTCTTGTCCGCCAAAATTTATCAGCACGTGTGCAAAGCAAAGGAAGACTCGGGATTACAGATGAACAGCTTGGGAACGACTCGTGCTTGAGAGCACTATTGGTGTATATGCCCTAGGCATGTTATTGGCACGTTGTTTGACAATGTTTGTTATCACCTTTTCATTTATATAAAGAGATGTTTTAGATTATTATTTGTTGTTACATGTTTTGTTATAATAATCTCCGTCCCTAGTACTTATGAAGAACTAGTATAAGTTTAATTCGATGATCATGTGTATAAGATACAATTTAAATTTATGGGTGTGTGTTGGTGAACACATACTGGACATGACCCAACTATGAGGTTTATGTCATGGTCATGATGTCATAATTAAACCTCTAAATAGTTATATCATTGAATCATTAGACCTGAGATTATTATGATCTTCCACATAGTAGAGATCATGTTTGACATATTCAAACGTTACTCTTAACCAAGTAATTATAAAGGATATGATTGGCATGATCGAAGCTATGTAGGGAAGTGTAATAAGTTAAGATGGAATCTGTCCCTCTTCATGAGATGTGTCAAGCTTGGGCCCCTCGATGAATAGTATTGATGAAATGCATGGTCGTGCTCAAATGGATTGATATGATCAATGTCATTTGTATTTGTAGATACCCCGGGGGACCACGGCTTGGCTAAAGCGGTGAATTAACCTAGGATGTCTACTTGATTTTAAGAGTCGCCACCCACGTTTTAGAGGAACGCGAGAAAACCTAAGAAAAGCCATTTTTTAATGTACGAAAACCAGAGATTCGGGAAGAGAAGGGTTCGGGGGTTAGGTGACGGAGTGGGAAGTACTTAAACACCCACTCCGCCCCGCTTACGCGGGTCTTGCTACTTTTGGTGTTCTAATGTTAAATGTCATTCAATTTAATAATAAGAGAAATGTGCTAACAATTATAATGAAAAGAAAGGGGAAATTTATAGAGGAAAAATAAAAGATGATTGTGTTATTTATTGATTTATGCTAAAGATTACATGTCGAATTATCGCTAGGTAATTACATTAAGAAATGAGAATGTAAATTAAAGTGGAATTAAAATGTTGGGATGTAACCTTGACCAAACTTCAATAGTGAAGTGGCCTTTTGGTTGTATCCTTTTTTATGGAGATTGCATACATTGACTAGACATGAATAAAATAAGAAGAAGAAAAAGGGAAGTTGTACCTTAAGAAGAAGGACTTTAAACCTTGACTTGAAGATGGTGTTGTTGTAGAGAAAATGTTGTGCAACACTTTGTGTAGTGTTTTGTAGAGAAATCTTGTTGAGAGGATTTGTGTATAGTGTATGTGTAGAGAAAATTCAAGTCAAAAAATGAGGTCCCTTTCCAAGGTAGGAGATGATGGTTTTTATAGGTAAAATTAGGAGGGAAAGGTTGGAGGGAAATTGGTCAATCCATGTGAAATGGAATTGACCAATCAAGAAAAATAAATAAAAGAATTAATGAAAGAAATAAAAGAAAATCAAATAATAATAAAATGAAATATTTTGTTTTTATGGAGAATGGCTAAGAATATGGGATTGGGAGGTTACAAATAAAAGCTAGTAAATGTTTATGATCAAGAAAGATGTTTTTGACTAAGGAAGATGTTTGTAAATAAGAAAAAGGAGGGAAATAAGGTGCAATCCGTTACTGCCAAAATGGGAAGCGCGCGGGTCCGGCCTAATGGACCAAACGCGCGCGCGCCCCATGACCATTACGGGAGGCGCCCGCGGGTGAAAATAACAGAATGACAGAATGACTCTAAAAGTTAACTCTGTTATGCAGTTTAGTCCAAAACTAACGGAATCAGTTAGGAACTTAACAGAAGTAACATAAATTAACAAAAACAAGTTAAATAATAATACTATATATGCAATCGGGGTGAGAGGTCCAAAGCGGGGTGTCTACAGAGCCCCTCGGCGACGTGGATTGCAAAGCAAAACGCGTCGACGAAAGAAAGACAACCGCCGAGGACATCGACAAGAGAAAACAAAGACTCGATAAAACATGAATTTGAAATTTGAAAAGGATAGGGGTGCGCTCCCTGTGTGAGCGGCTTTATTGATATAGAAAGGATATGGCGGGATCCGTTTTGCTGAAGCAGGATCCGTTTGCTGAATGCGGGATCCGTTTGCTGAGGCGGGATCCGTTTGCTGAAGGCGGGATCCGTTTGCTGATGCGGGATCCGTTTGCTGATGGCGGGATCCGTTTGCTGATGGCGGGATCCGTTTGCTGAAAGCGGGATCCGCTTGCTGATGGCGGGATCCGTTTGCTGGTGCGGGATCTGTTTGCTGGTGCGGGATTCGTTTGCTGGTGCGGGATCCATTTGCTGGATGCGAGATCCGTTTGCTGATGCGGGATCCGTTTGCTGATGCAGGATCCATTTGGTGAAGGCGGGATCCGTTTGCTGAAGCGGGATCCGTTTGCTGATTGCGGGATCCGTTTGCTGATGGCAGGATCCGTTTGCTAATGCGGGATCACCGTGGACCAAATTGCTGTCTAGAGCTGCAGTTGCTGTTGACTTTATCGTGGGGATGCGAGCACAGTTGATTGTGTACCATTTTCTGTTGGGGATGAAGTGCCTTGAGTTGCGGATGCTGTTGACTTTGTGGTGGTACCTGCTACGTGTGTGCTTGGCAGGTATATGTGTTTCTGCAAGAGAATGCATGAAGTGTGAAAGGAAGAGAGAAATTGTGCTCGTGGTGCAATGTGATTTTGAAAGCACTTTATATGAGAGAGAAGTAAAGTGATTCTGTGTGTGAAGTGATTTTTGAAAGAAGAGATTGCTTGAGATGAATGATGTTCATACCTTCACTTACCATTGCCGCTTGATTGGGGATGGATTGCTGAAGGATGCTGATGCTTTTGATGAAGAATGTCCATGCTTTGGATGGAGAATGATGATGTTGATGATGATGAATTGTTCTTGCCTTTGAAGGAGTGTCGGTGAGATGGTATTCTGGGTGATGGGTTGGTCGTGCCAAAAGGCTGCCTACGTATCCCTTGAAAGGAATCAGACCAGCGTAGTTCAAGGATGATGGAGAATGCTGGAGGAGAAGCTAGGAGCAAAGCAAAGTAGAGCACATACTTTTGCACATAGAAGGAGAAAAAGAAAAAGATTTTTTTTTTTTTTTTTTTAAGATTAGAAGAGAAAGAATATGCACACATGTGAGAAAAAGATTTTTTTTTTGTTTTCTTAGTTCGTGGGTGAACCATTTTAACCATTGTGTGTTTGTAAAGCCAACCCAAGATCAAGTCGTGTTCAATCGAAGTCCGGATTTCCTTGTTGAATTATGTCGTTGTTGCCGTGGTGTCCAACGAAATTGATGTCTAGCCCCAAGAGATTTGTCGTTTATGGGGCTTCAAAAGGACTATTGATGCCGAGATGCCAAGGGGTTGCTGACTGTAAAGCCCCTCGAATGCTAAACTTTGAGTGGCTTATGAAGCCCCAAGATGAATCAACTCTTAACCCATTCAAATAAACTGTCTTTTGTTGTCGACGTGGGCAAGCCCCAAGAGAAGATCATTGATACCAAGCTTTGAGAGATTGTGTAAGGATCTCGTCCTCGGGGGGGGGGGCGAAACACGCGAGGTCCGCACGAGGACAAAATGCCAAACACGGGAACCGGTCAAATTTAACGGAGTCGCCACATTTCGTTAATTTTAAACCCAACAAAATGATAAAGGTTTGAGTTCAAAGGTTCGGAGGTCAGGTTACAACTTGGGAGGAGTTTTTACGTCTTCTCAAGTTGCCTCGGACAAAGCCGAGTCTCCCTAAGTTAGTTAAAATGTGCATATGTGTATTTAACGGAAAACATTCTGTTATTGATTTTATTTGAGAAAACTCGGCTGAAAAGGGGGGCCTTGAGTGATAAGATAAAGGTCAGAGGGCAAAACAGACAATTTTGCCCTTCTACCTAAGTAGCCGTACGGCTGGAGGAGGCGATCCTGGGGTTTTACAGTTTTCTCATGGACAGTCCAATTCAGAACAGAAACAGGGTATTCTGTCTGAAGCTGGACAAACTGTTTGTAATCCCAGTTTGCAAGAAATCATTTTACAAGTTTTATAACATCATTCCTATGCTAAATGATCATCACTTGGTCCTCAAAGAGAAGTATTTGGGTGTGATCATGAGCAATCATAGGAGAAAATCAAGAGAGTTGATGAATGTCCCCTTTGGACCAAAGTTAGTCATTTGGTGAATAAAGATTGGAACTTTATCACCAAGATGACACCTTATGACTTTAAATCCTCCCAAGAATCAAAATAACACATAAAGATTGGATCTTTATGACCCAAAAGTGGGATTTTGAGGCTAAATCAAAGAGGAAAATGATGGACACTAAGGTTCCACCATCCTCATGATTATCATGGCCAAACAAACACAACATTTACATGGATAAGGAATATAAATGACAATCAACAAGTCTATGAGTGTCTGGGTTTATAACCTCTTCCATACAAGGTATGGAGGGCACCTTGGAACTTCTCATAGCTTGGACAAGATAGTAATGTAATAGATAGATATATATAGTGCTTGATAATGGACAAGTCTTGCAAGAAACAAAAAGTGCTTGAAATGGACAAGTCTTTGCATGAATGAATAGTAAATACATGTATTACCAAAATATAAGAAAGAAAATAGGAGTAAGATGAAGAGAAAGGAGGGGGGAGGTGGCTTTACCTATGATGGTTAAGGCCAATCTTCCTTTCTTCTCTCCTTTTTTGTATGTGATCACTCTCACTCTTTCTCTGTGGCAATTCTAGCAGAGTGACCTCTCTAATGTATATTTCTCCCCCCTGAAATGATCAGCAAGGGGTTCTATTTATAGGGACTGAGGGTGCCCAAACCAGCCGTATGGCTAGGCCCCTCTAGTCCCCAAAGCATCCGTACGGCTCAGCCTGGCGAGCTTCTGGATTTTTCCAATTTTATACCAGAGTAGTCCTGGAATTTATAGTTTATCCTAGGGAGGTCCTTGCCTATCAGCTTATCCCTGAAACGGTGCTAAGGCTACCTCTAAGATAGGTCGGTTTCAGATTGGGGTACTTACCGAGCCCCTCGGCAACGTCGCTTCGAAGGAGCGGGGTTGTCGATAAAAATAAGCATCCCAATCTGACGGGATGACGGCTTTAACCGATTCTGGTTGCATGGCTGGTCCTAGTGGTGTAGGATTCCTACGTATCCCGTTCGCGTGGAATCAAGCCTAACGTAGTTCGGGGTGAGAGATTTAAGGCTACTCAAACCTATAGACGACCGTCGAGGTCGGGTGGGAAACTCGGGCATGACACTCATTCGGTCAGAGGCGAAGGTTCGGGCATGACACCAAGGGGTCAGAGGCTAGGGCATTTGGTCATGACACCAAGGGGTCAGAGGCTAAGGTTTTTGGGCATGACACCAAGGGGTCAGAGGCTAAGGCATTTGGGCATGACACCAAGGGGTCAGAGGCTAAGGAATTTGGGCATGACACCAAGGGGTCAGAGGCTAAGGTTTTTGGGCATGACACAAAGGGGTCAGAGGCGAGGCATTTTGAGCATGACACCAAGGGGTCAGAGGCTAAGGCATTTGGGCATGACACCAAGGGGTCAGAGGCGAGGCATTTGGGCATGACACTAAGGGGTCAGAGGCTAAGGAATTTGGGCATGACACAAAGGGGTCAGAGGCTAAGGCATTTGGGCATGACACCAAGGGGTCAGAGGCTAAGGAATTTGGGTATGACACCAAGGGGTCAGAGGCTAAGGCATTTGGGCATGACACCAAGGGGTCAGAGGCGAGGCATTTGGGCATGACACCAAGGGGTCAGAGGCGAGGCATTTGGGCATAACACCAAGGGGTCAGAGGCTAAGGTATGGTCAACTTGGCTCTAAGGGAGAGGGTTGACTTGCTGGGGATATGGTCAACTTGACTCTATAGGAGAGGGTTGACTCACACGGGATAGATTTTTACTGGGCTTACGTCGGGGACGGCCTATGGTGACTATTCTAAGTCCAAGCTTGACCGGGGTCAACTCCATCTTTGGGGAGATTGACGGGAAACTGGTCTTACGTCCCTCTAAGGACTGCCGGGACAAAGGCTCTAGCCTATAATGACTATTCTAAGTCATAAACAATGGACTTACGCCGGGGACGGCCAATGATGACTTTTTGACTGGGCTTACGTCAGGGACGGCCAATTTTTCATCAACAAATTTTTAACTAGGCTTACGTCAGGGACGGCCAATTTTGATTTCACAAAGCTGGGCTTACGTCGCTAGGACTGTCGGATTAATTTCACAAAGCTAGGCTTACGTCGCTGGGACTGCCGGATTAATTTCACAAAGCTGGGCTTACGTCGCTGGGACTGCCGGATTAATTTCACAAAGCTGGGCTTACGTCGCTGGGACTGCCGGATTAGTTTCACAAAGCTGGGCTTACGTCGCTGGGACTGCCGGATTAATTTCACAAAGCTGGGCTTACGTCGCTGGGACTGCCGGATTAATTTCACAAAGCTGGGCTTACGTCGCTGGGACTGCCGGATTAATTTCACAAAGCTGGGCTTACGTCGCTGGGACTGCCGGATTAATTGATTTCGGGAACCTAAATTTTCTAGGTTCAATTCAAGTTGCATGAGCCAAGGAGGGCATTTCCAGACTCTGGGAAATCTTGTTCAAGGTGCGAGGGGCACAAGGGTAATTTCAGGCTGAGATTTTTCCTCGCCCAAACCATCCATACGGATGTGGAGGTCATCTCTTTCTTTTTCAAAACACAGCAGCCATACGGATGGTCTCACCTATTTTTCAAGACTCAGTTGAAAGAAGCGATAGGAGACAGGCGAAATTGAGAGGGAAACTCCATCAACTCGCAAATTTCCTTGCTCTAATTGTTCGAGGATCAACCATGGCGGGTCGGGCATGCGCGGGCTACCCTAGAGGGGCGGAGAAGAGGCTAGACATGGCTCGAAATTTTCGAGGCTACACTGTTAATCTTCGGGATGAGGGAGCGGGTTTCTACAAGTCTCCCACCGTTCACTTGTGCCATGGTGACGGGGTAAGCATTCTTAAGCTCTTCCCACTCCGATTTGGGTCTTGTACGTCTTTCCTAGGCCTAGGGTTTTTGTCCATGCCATTTGAGATTTTTGCATTTCTTGACACAATTTCGTGAAATTGACCCCATTTTTGTGTCATTGGGACCATTTGGGACGTGGGTATGTGCTCGTAGCCTCATTTGGATATGCCTAGCTATACTCCCCAAAATCAAAGTATGTTGCCCGCGGCCTATGCATAAACTACTTGTACCTTAGGCTTGACTAGTCATTTTGGCGCAACTAGGTGTATGCTAGCATCTTCTAGGACAAGTTGTTGCATGTTCATGGGACGGGTATATGATTGTCGAGACCAAAATGATAGTTTCTCTGAATATGACCCTTGAAAATGACTTATGCATTGTTAAAGAGGACGGAAACTTTTTTCCAAAAATGGCCCTTAAAATGACTTATGCATTTTTAAAGGGGACGGGGACTTTTCTCCAAAATGGCCCTTAAAATGACTTATGCATTTTAAAAGGGGACGGAAACTCTTTTCAAAAATGGTCCTTGAAATGACTTATGCATTGTTAAAGAGGACGGAAACTTTTTTTCAAAAATGGCCCTTAAAATGACTTATGCATTTTTAAAGGGGACGGGGACTTTTCTCCAAAATGGCCCTTAAAATGACTTATGCATTTTAAAAGGGGACGGAAACTCTTTTCAAAAATGGTCCTTGAAATGACTTATGCATTGTTAAAGAGGACGGAACTTTTTTTCAAAAATGGCCCTTAAAATGACTTATGCATTTTTAAAGGGGACGGGGACTTTTCTCCAAAATGGCCCTTAAAATGACTTATGCATTTTAAAAGGGGACGGAAACTCTTTTCAAAATGGTCCTTAAAATGACTTATGCATTTTTAAAGGGGACGGGAGCTTTTCTCCTATTTGTTATTCTTTTTCCTTGTGTAATCATTACGAGCATTGGTATCTGTAAACTATGTTATTCATACCTTTGCTGTGTTTACCTGCAGGGCGGTGATCCCAAATCTCGAGGGTCGCCAGATGCTTGCTTCTCTTTGTGGGAAGCCATGCCTGAGTCCGTTGACGGTATCCTTGGTCCAAGGGAGTGGGTGGCACGCACAGGATTGGTGCCCTTCATCGAGGCGGTGGGCCGGTTGGTGAATACCAACAAGAGTATGGGGCTTCTCAATGCCCTCGGTGAGTGCTGGTGGGATACAACCCACACTTTCCACTTGAGTTGGGGGGAGGTAACTGTGACCTCGGTTGATTTTGCTGCCATCACTGGGCTTTCCTTTGACGGACATCCAGTCGTTTGGAGGGATAGAATGTCTGAGGGAGAGATCCAGGCACTCGTCGGATTCTTGGGCCCCACCAAGGGTTTGGGCATCCTTGTTCAGAACGTTGAGAGGGCCATTCAGGCCAACATTCCGGAGTATTGGGCGGGTCGGATCGCAGCTGAGCAGCTTGGGCGCTCTTACGTGTGGCTCCTCCTTGGCAACACCATTTTTGCCAATGCTGACACAACGTGCATGTTTCCCCTTCTTGGGTCACTCACCACTCCCGAGGCCATCAGGGATATTGCTTGGGGAGAAGCAGGTCTGGCCGAGCTGTATATGGAGCTCGATAAATATAGCCGAAGGGCGAGCAAGTCTCTGGCTTGTTTCCAATTTCTTCTCGAGGTATCTTTTCTTTTCTGCCTCTGTCTTATTGGTCCCTTTACCTCATCTTTTGTACTGATGGCACTTCTTATGTGTCTCCTTTCAGGCTTGGTACTATGAGGTTTTCGGTAGCTATCCGTGGAGACTGGCCGTTGACTGAGTCGTGGTTTTTCCGGCCATGACCTGCTGGGCTAGGGAAGCTAGGGAGAAGAGGGGGTCCAAGGGACGTGTCTCCGTTTGTTATGCCGATGTGAAGGCAGTTTTGAGGGGTGTCATGCCAGCGGAGCTCAACCTTTTCCCTTGGTCTCGGTACGAGGGGCAAGAGGTGGGCTTTGATCCGAGCGAGGCTCTGAGGGTGACCCGGCAGAGGAGGCGGTTGGTGGGTTTCCGAGGGGAGGCCTTTTATTTAGGCGAGAGGGTGCTTTGGCAGCATGGACTGGGGCTCATGCAGAGGGTACCGATGGACCCACCTGAGGCCATGTTCGTGGTTGATCGGGGAGAGGACCCGCATCTTGTGGGGGTAGATGCGATTGGTTTGATTACCGATGAGCCATACGAACGGTTCGTGGCCACGAGGCTGAGATCGCCACAGGTGGTGGCTTCTGGGGTAGCTCCTCCGGTATGGCAGGACTACTCTTTTATCTATACCGACGGCCGGGTTCACATGGTAGCCGTGTCCGTTACCGAAGGGGGAGCCCCTGTTGAGGACATCCCTGATGACGCGGTATGCTTTCTTTCCCATTCTCGCACCCATGTCCTCACCTTTCATTCTCTTTTGCTGAACTCTTCCATTTCTATGTGCAGATTGCGGGACGAGCGTTGTTGCGGCGGCCTACCTTCATGGGGCGGGCCAAAAAGTGGTTCAAAAAGTTTACAGGTCGTTCTCGCAAGGGGACTCAGAGGGAACACGGCTTCGTGCCAGGCCGGAGTTCGGTGAGCGGTGAGGAGAGGCCTCGTAAGAGGGCGTCGAGTATTGAACTGCCTCCTTCCTTCGTCCGCAGTCAGTCCATGAGTGCTGTGGATACCTCCTCTCTCCGGGATTCTCTGCGGGTTTCCGGTACCCATGAGATTGCTCCGGACCCTTTCTCCCATCTGACCTTGGAGCGACCTGAGACCTCTTCTGTTGACCGTTCTGGTACTGCTTCCCAATCTGCCTGGCATTCCTTGCAGCCTTCTACCAGTGGGGACATGAGCTTAGCAGAATCCCTCTTCCATTTTGACCCTAGCACTTATTTCACTCGGGGGCCGGGTCTGTCCGATTTACCGCCCCCTGATTCCGACCCGGATTCTGAGTAGTTGTACATGTCTTTGAACAATTTTCTTTTTGTCTTTGTCTTATTTTTGCAAAACAATATGTCATGAAAACTTGTTGCTTTATTGAGTTTAAACCCCTTGTAAATTCGTTTTACGCCTGGCTTAGGTCTCGTGAAGACTTATGCTTTCGATGTTGTGACCCGGAACGTGTTTAGGCTCAGTTATGTGCAACTGGGACATACCTTGATAGGGTTTGACAAGTGAAAGTGAGTCTCACTTACAGGCAGTTCGGTATGGGCTGCTGACACGAAAATTTTCACAAGAACAAACAATCCGTACGGTTGACACAGAAGGTTGACCCTTTTGACCAAATTTTCTGGGTGTTCCAAGGGAATTTTGACAGATGAGAAGGTTTATTTGACTTAGGCTGTTTTACTCAAAGCATGACTTTTCGTCGGTCTTTCCATTGCGCGATTACGGCTGGTCAGCCCCAGTGTAATGTCTTGCCGGAGACTAATCCTCGGGTGTCTCGACCGTGGTTTGGCAGCCCCAGTGTTTCACTTCTTCGGGTTTCTCTCCCTTGGTTGTCCAACCATAGCACTTTTCTTTTTTCCAAATTTTCTCTACCCTCCCTCTTTAAGAGTGGCCTAGTTGACTCTTGACATGGACAGAAGTAAAGTTAACTTTGACACAGACAAGAGCATATCACACTTGCTCATACGAGTAGATACACATAGGATTTTGCGGGAGTGAGTCCCTTTTCTGAGAGGGGAAGCCTATGGATAGAAATTCACGTGTTTGGCTCTTTCCTAAGATGTGGAAAAGAAGACTTGTTGAGGCATTCAGAATCAACCTTAATCAATGTAATCAAGATGTTTGCTTGAACGGATCTTGATTAGTATTTTGGTCCAAAATTCAAGTAATTAGCCTTAGCGTGCATAACTGTCATGACCCGTTGGGATTAAAATTCGATCAATGGCAAGATCGGGAGGAGGAAATGTTTATGGAAGGGTTGGTCATTATCTGGGGAATTGGTCATTGTCTGGGGAATTGGTCATTGATGAGACTGGGGAAAGAGAACCGGGTCCTCTGGGAGGACCAAGGTTTGGGGGATTCATTTCGTGTTATGACCGGACCCGAAGGTTGCCTACGTTCCCCCCCCTTTGGGCGTACCCCTTTTGATATGGACGGGCTCTTTGTGCAAGCATTTTTTTTTTTTCATCCTCTCTTTGATTTTGACAATTCTGGGAGTCTGTATGTGCACTTATGGCTGAACTTTGGTGGCTAAGCAACAACGTCCTCGTCTTTTCATTGTCTTGGGATGCTTCTAATGTGCATCGGGAGTTGCCTCAAAAAGGTGTCTTGGGTCGTATATCGGGTAGTGTATGTGGGAAGATTTGCCATTGATGGTCTCCTTCATGCCAACGGGTCACAACATTCATTCATCTTAAGATTAATTATTGGAATTTAGTCCTTTTTACGTTTAGATCCGTTCGTCCCTTTATGAGTCGTTGTTGACTTCTATGTTCGGGGGAATCAACTCATCATATCGGGGATATAACAATCATTTGGAAACATTAATGGGAGTGATTCCGAGAGTTAGTGTAATTTTTCAAATGATGCCTCAAGTCTAGGGAGAATAGAAGTAAAAGACAATTCATTTCACGGAAGACTCGATTTTTTTTACAACTTGGACTTGACCATTGACTCAACCATTGCCACATTGTGGCTTTTACATACTTTGGCCCCGCAGGGCCCTTTGGAAGAAAAAAAAAAGACAAAAGACCATATCCACTATGGATTTAGGAGACTTTCTAGAACACAAACACTAGGCTACTCCTAACGACTTCTTCTCTTCCCCATTCTTTCTCCGTGTGTCCCTGGCTTAGACCCACTTGTCCCCTCGTTTGGTGATGATGCCCTCATCAATTAGTGCTTGGATCCTGTCCTTTAGGGCGTCGCACGCCCCAGTGGAGTGTCCTGCCCCTTGATGGTAGCGGCAAAATTGAGTTTCATCGGATCGCTGGCTGGGATGTTCGGATGAAATCACGCTTGGGTCAAGCAAAGTGATTTTCCCCTCTTTGAGCAATTGATCAAGTAGTAAGGTTCTTGGGGTTCCCAATTCACGGAAAAGACGGTATGGTGCAGCCCTTGGGCGGTGAGAGGGTTTAGGAGCCATGGGGCGAGGTCGGCTATTTCTTGGTAGTGGGCTTCCGCTTGGGTATGTTTTTGGGGAGGCAGACTCCCTAGGCACCTCGGGGTCGTTTGGGCAGGCTCGATGGGGGGATTCTTCAAGCGTGGATGATTTCTGAGATAGGTTCGGATATCTAGGATTGCATCCACCACTGTGTGCATGCAGGCTTGGATGTTCCTCATGTCTTCCTGCTGAATGCGGCTCTGTGAGTTCATTTCCTCCCTCACGCTTTTCCTTTCTTGGTGCCAATCATTCTCACGGTCTTTCAAAAGCTCACGAAGACATGGGTGCACCATCTTGACCCACATCTTTTGTATCTCTTCTTCCAAATCTGGGGCTGGCTTTTCTTGCATCCTAGCCACGATTCCCAATAGACGACCCTGGTCGTATTCCAGTCTCCTCACCATTTGTTGTAGGGCACTCATGACCCTTTCGATGCTTTCAAAGCGGGCTTCCATCACTCCCTATGATTCACAAGACCGACAAACCGTAAGGGCACCGTGGAAGGATTTTTCGGGAAGTCATGATTCGAAGTAAAACAAAACTAAATACACAAGAGACACTGACTCGAAAGGGGGTAACAAGTTTGACTCTTCTTTAGGGGTGAAGAACCCAAGCCAAGCGTTTTGATGAATTTAGCAATTCTCTTTTTTCTCCTTTTTTTTTTTAAAAAAAATCATTTATTCCTTGGATTATCTCGGCCGGTTTTGTCACATAAGCAAACGTTAGTGCACAATTCAAGGGCTCAACCTTCATTATTTCATTTTTCTCCAGGCATGTCTTATTCCTAACTGGTCGGAAAAGATCGCTCTTCTTTTTCGCAACTAATCTATAATCCTGGATCAGTGGAGGCCATCACCACGCCTATAGACCCCCCATTTTTCACCTGTATTGCACGCTCCCAAGGACGGACTATCCCGGGCGAGGGTCCTATAGGGCACGCGGCTTCCACCAATAAAAAGAAGTGAACCTAGGGTCTAGTGCATCGTAAGGTTCCCAATATGCGGGTCATCCTAATCATGGTTAAGCCCCAGTCAGAATCGAGACTTTTCTCCGAAGGCTACACCGACATTCCGAAATGACCTCATTTTGAATGAGGCGTCTCGATCCTTGACCATGGGCTTAAGGATGATTAAAATAACTCGTTCATTAGGGCTTAACGACACAGTGTCACCCTATCCTTAGTATATGGCCCTTGCTAATTGCGGTCGTCACTAACACACGAGTTGGAGGCTGGTTAGGCCACGCTTGCATTTCATCAAGGAGTCACAACTCGGGCATTAATTTGGCCACAATTAGCTTTGATCACGTATCGAGGATGTGGTGACGTGAGCTAGACCAAAAACCCACCATAGTCACGGTATTTGTGTGTCACGGACAAGTGTGGTTGACTCGGTTCGGAAGGGAAGGTGGGATGGACCCGTGCGCGCATCGAAGGGAACAAGAGCGCCCAACGAGCTGCATCGTGGCATCCACCCCGGGTTTAAAGGGTATTTGGAATGTGCACGGTCAAGTGCGCGTAGTGTGAAGTCATTCTATGCTCCTTTTTTGAGTAAAAAGAGAGATTTTCAATTCGTTTTTCGATATCATGAGCATGGCATAAGCAAGATATGAACAAGCATGAATTGAGCAATATATACACAACAAATCAAAGAATATAAGCAAACAAAGACCAAAACTTGTACATGTACCAAGTTGTGCACAAGAAGGAATTTTGAATCAAACTTTTGCAAAAGAAATATTTTACATCGAAACCCTTTTATACAAAGCAATTTGTGCACAACGAGGAGACTCAAGAAAACCCTTACAAAAAAGGGTTATGCACGAAGAGGTTTTGGAAACCATTTTATTGACAAAAGATCATGCATAATCAAGTTTTATTACCTTTTAAAACCAAGTTTTGGCCAAAAGAATGAAGGTAATGTGCACAAGTAAGACTGTAAATTTGGAACCTGGACAAGCAGAAGCAGAGAGGGCACCCAGAATGTTGCAGCCCTGCACCAAACTGTTAATTGGCAACATTCTGGTCCCTACCCAAAGTAGCCGTACGGCTAAAGCAAGAAGGCGAAGATTTTTCTCAGTTTATCCAACTTCTGATCATCAAGTCCCAGTTTATTGTGTTTCCAGAGCGTATGTACTCAAAACAGTTCAAACAGAAACAGCAAACACACACAAATATGCAAGAAGTCAACTAATGGGAACGGGAGTTTGACCCACATAAGAATGCCCCCGAACCTTCTAAAAAGAAGTCCGAAAGCACTCTACTCCCCAGCGAAGTCGCCACTGTAAGGATCCCGTCCTCGGGGGGGGGGGCAAAACACGCGAGGTCCGCACGAGGACAAAATGCCAAACACGGGAACCGGTCAAATTTAACGGAGTCGCCACATTTCGTTAATTTTAAACCCAACAAAATGACAAAGGTTTGAGTTCAAAGGTTCGGAGGTCAGGTTACAACTTGGGAGGAGTTTTTACGTCTTCTCAAGTTGCCTCGGACAAAGCCGAGTCTCCGTAAGTTAGTTAAAATGTGCATATGTGTGTGTGTGTATTTAACAAAAAACATTCTGTTATTGATTTTATTTGAGACAACTCGGCTGAAAAGGGGGGCCTTGAGTGATAAGATAAAGGTCAGAGGGCAAAACAGACAATTTTGCCCTTCTACCTAAAGTAGCCGTACGGCTGGAGGAGGCGATCCTGGGGTTTTACAGTTTTCTCATGGACAGTCCAGTTCAGAACAGAAACAGGGTATTCTGTCTAAAGCTGGACAAACTGTTTGTAATCCCAGTTTGCAAGAAATCATTTTACAAGTTTTATAACATCATTCCTATGCTAAATGATCATAACTTGGTCCCCAAAGACAAGTATTTGGGTGTGATCATGAGCAATCATAGGAGAAAATCAAGAGAGTTGATGAATGTCCCCTTTGGACCAAAGTTAGTCATTTGGTGAATAAAGATTGGAACTTTATCACCAAGATGACACCTTATGACTTTAAATCCTTCCAAGAATCAAAATAACACATAAAGATTGGATCTTTATGACCCAAAAGTAGGATTTTGAGGCTAAATCAAAGAGGAAAATGATGGACACTAAGGTTCCATCATCCTCATGATTATCATGGCCAAACAAACACAACATTTACATGGATAAGGAATATAAATGACAATCAACAAGTCTATGAGTGTCTAGGTTTAGAACCTCTTCCATACAAGGTATGGAGGGCACCTTGGAACTTCTCATAGCTTGGACAAGATAGTAATGTAATAGATAGATATATATAGTGCTTGATAATGGACAAGTCTTGCAAGAAACAAAAAGTGCTTGAAATGGACAAGTCTTTGCATGAATGAATAGTAAATACATGTATTACCAAAATATAAGAAAGAAAATAGGAGTAAGATGAAGAGAAAGGAGGGGGAGGTGGCTTTACCTATGATGGTTAAGGCCAATCTTCCTTTCTTCTCTCCTTTTTGTATGTGATCACTCTCACTCTTTCTCTGTGGCAATTCCAGCAGAGTGACCTCTCTAATGTATATTTCTCCCCCCCTGAAATGATCAGCAAGGGGTTCTATTTATAGGGACTGAGGGCGCTCAAACCAGCCGTATGGCTAGGCCCCTCTAGTCCCCAAAGCATCCGTACGGCTCAGCCTGGCGAGCTTCTGGATTTTTCCAATTTTATACCAGAGTAGTCCTGGAATTTATAGTTTATCCTAAGGAGGTCCTGGCCTATCAGCTTATCCCTGAAACGGTGCTAAGGCTACCTCTAAGATAGGTCGGTTTCAGATTGGGGTACTTACAGATTGCTAAGCCCCAAATGTTATGGGCTTATCAAGTTTGTAGATGGCGGGATGTGGAGACCTTTCGGTGTGAAGCTCCAACTTATCTTGGCATTGTAGTGAGAGCAGATGCACCATTGGGTAGAACTCATGAAAGTGATCTCCTTCTTTCTCTTGCTTGGAGATGGATGGCCCTTTTTGTGGTTGATACCCAAATGGCGGAAGGCCCATGTTGGAAGTGTAGTATGGTCTTCGGGAGATGTCTCGTGGGAGATGGTGATGTTGTTGCAGATGATAAGGTTTTGGTGTGATAAAGTCTCGAACGATATGTTTGCTCAAGTCTTCTTGAGTTGAACCAACGGCGGATCTTCGGATGCAGCCTGTGCTTTTGATCTTGGAGAAGGGGGTGCTGTATTGCAGAAACATTAGGATTGGCCGTAACTCTGTCTCTAGAGTTAACATATTGGCATTGCCCGCCATAACTCAGCCGGGTGAGTCTAGCATATTGAATATTTTTCCTTTTCTCTAAGACTTTCTTCAGAATCTCGCTGTGAGGTCTAACAAGAATCATCAAATTCATTCATATCATCGGAGCCTTCATTTAAAAACCAAGAGGCCTTTTGTCTGGAAGTGTTGAGGGACCATTGAAGTTTGATCCCTTTTATGGAGCCATAAGACTACTCCCAAATTGCATTGCTCGGGTACCACTGCCCAAAAGTTTGTTAATTGCGAAGCCCCAATATTTCCCTTTGCTTGTATCACTGTAATGCCGTAGCCAAAAGGATTGTAGATTGCGAATCCCCTTGAGACATTTCGGTATAAAGCTTCAAATGTTGCTAGGGACATTGAAGTGAATTACTTCTTGCTGAGGGAGCCTTTAAGACTTGACCGTAGCCCCTAGAGTGCCATCATTGATTGCGAGAGAGGTCCATCCTTGATTGGGGGAACGAGCACGGGTACACATGACAAGAGGGCTTTTTGACATCCTTTTTGAGAGACTTTGAGGATAGTCTCACACATCTTTCTCGAGCATAGCCCCTAGGGCTTATTGATTGTCAAATGAAGCAAAAGAAGCCCTTGTTCTTGAGTCACATAGCCCCTAGGGCGTCACCATTTGTTGAGAAAAGCAAGAGTGACTCATCCTCGTGCGAGGGAACAGACATGAGAGGACATGGCAAGAGCTACTCCATTTCTCGGGAGCCTTTCGGCGTACTTTAGAAGCACATACTTGAAGAAGCTTTGAAAACTGAGACACATGTTGTTGCTATTTGCTGCCCAAGCCAATTGACTAGCTAGGGATTATTTGTGCAACCTCGTGCCCTTTTATGATGGGCTCGTTCTCGGATGGGTCTTGGTTACCACGGGCCTTCTTTTTCATGAACCCAAAAATGCACACTGCTGGAGAATGATGCCGATAACCCAAGACAACCTTTGATGGTGCCATATCTTGTCGAGCCTTTTATGATGGGCTCGTTCTCGGATGGGTCTTGGTTACCACGGGCCTTCTCTCTCTCACTCTCTCATTCTTTTTTATGATGCACCCTGTTTTTTGCCTAGACCGCCCTTTCGGGTTTTCAATCTAGCGGGCATCTCTTTTGCGTCTTCTTTTTTTTTACTCGATTAGGAAGTGTGCATTGACTCTGGCTGAGGGATAAGACATGTGATTTTTGTGGTGAAGACCTCTTGTCACTAAAGATGAGTGACATTGACTCGACTAGGGAAGTGTTCCTAGTATTGACTTCATGTATGTATATTTTTTGAATGACTCACGAAGGCAAGTAAGTCATTAAGAGAGAAGAGAAAGAAAGCCCCAGTTTGACTGCAAGAAACTGAGAGTATCGCAGAAAGAAGAGAAACCCCTAGACTCGACAAGGAACGGAAAGCGATTCCAAATCTAAGAAAGTTGTTCAATCTTTTGGTGATTAATTCATTGACAAATGAATCGTACAAATATGTCTTGACAAGTTCGAGATGAAGGTCGATCACCATAACGCGCTAGGGCTAAACATATTTTCTTTCTTGCATGAGACCGGACCCGAAGGTTGCTTACGTTCCTCCAGTGTAGAGGCTCAGGTCACCGTAGTTCTTTTTATGCTCCATTCGTTGAGATGGTTGTTGCTTCGTCCTTCATCGGTGGAATGATGTTGATCTTGTACTTCTTTGATTGATGGGGATTTTTTTTTTTTTGTGCTCTAACTTTTGCCTAGGTTGATTTGAGGATTTCAACCTAGCGAGCTTTTTTTTTTTTTTTTTTTTTAATCCCGTTTTGAAAACTTTGCTTCATGATCATTGCTCCACTTTTCTTTGTCTTGATTTCGTCGTTGTTGATGTCTTCGTTGTTGATGCCGTCGTTGATGTTTAGCCCCTAGGCGTTCAAGCGATGGCCTTCATTCCAAAACTTGTTTAGACATTTTTTTCATCATTTTGCCAAGAATTAATTGAACAACTCGGAAGAGTGTATGAGGACAAGAACGACTTTTTATTTGATGACTCAATGGACTCGAACATAGGACGAGAGAAAACATTAATGCACACATTAGAGGACTTTTGACTCTTTTTTTTTATATCCTATTTCTAGGTAGAGAAAGAAAAACGGAGATTGTTGTCGTCATCCCCCATATCGTTGTAGTCCTCATTGTCATTGTAGTCTTCCATGTCACTGCATTCTTCCATGTCATTGCTTGAGAACCCTTTGTCGTTGAAGCTTGTGTCATAGGAGGACTCGGCCACTTCTCGAAGCAAATTGTCAATTCTAACCCCCGCGTCATACATGCTTGAAAAATCGGAGTGAAAAGCCCCACTAAGATGAGTGCGGTAGTCCATTTTCAAATACTTCAAGAAGATGTCCATTTGTTCCTTCTTGGAAGGCCTATCAACCATCTCGGCTATCTTGTCATTCCAACGGCGATAGAAGTCCCCAAATGATTCATCACCCATTTGCACGGTGCTCTCCAATTCTTTCTTGGTGGGGCGGAATATGGAGTTTCCTTGATATTGTGACTTGAAAGTAAGCATAGCGACATCCCAATTGAGGCGGGTGGAAACTGGAAGACCCATATACCAATCTTTTGCGACCCCCTCGAGAGTAAGCGGGAAGCATTGTGCCATTATTTGAGGAGACACTTTCTTTGGTAGCATGGCCCAAATGTAGGAGTCAACATGAGCGTCGGGGTAAGAGTTGCCGTTGAACTTGCCAATATCGGGCATCTTGAACTTTTCGGGAAGAGCCTCTATTGTGTTCATGAGGAGAGAAACTTGATAAAGATCGGTGCTTGGGCCCTTGTGCAAATGTAGCCCACTAAGCTTTTGGTCAATGTAGGACATGAGAGTGTTGACCAAACCGGTATTGATGCCTTGGACCTTTCTTTCATTCGTGAGCCCCTTCAATTGGTCCTCGAGTTTGGATAGTTCTCTTTTATGGGCCATTTCCACATGCTCGTAACGGGCTCGCCATAAATCATCCTTGCGGCGAACATCCTCAGCTAGTGTATCAATTTGCCCTTTCAATACTTTTACCATGCGGAATAACCCTTCGTTGGACACGGGAATGCCGTTGTCGTTTCCGTTTGAAGCCATTGGACCTATGGAGAGAACACGGTCGATCTTAGGTTGGCCCCACAAACATATTTTGAGTAAAATAATTAACCCACAAACAAAGGAAAAAAGACTCAACCACATAAGAGAAATGACTCTTTTTTTTTATTTACAAAAGTCGGAAGGACGTGGTCCTTTTTGGGGTTTCTAGAAAAATAGTGGAATCGTCACACTAGTATATAGACCTTCTCGTGGTCCCATATACTCATCGGATTCCACCACGCTTGTGAATGCTACATGTGTCGGGATTAAACTAAATTAATGTAGTAAAGCATACATGCGGGGACGGATTTTTATTTTCGTCCATAATAACCACTTGGGGACGGAGTTTTATTTCATCCAAAACAACGAGTGGCATGTATGATTTGAAGACATTAGTTTAGGGAAATCTCGGCACATGGAAAACGACTTGAGTCACAGAGTGTTAGACCCTAACTAGAATTGTGTGGTTTGTGCTCGGCTAAAGAGAGGCTTAAAGGTCACCCCCGGCATGTAGTCGTGAACTACGCCACGGGCTGAGGTTTACCGCTTCGGAAGAGTCAAGGTCGAGTGGAGCTTGAAACTTCCTAGGACGGGCCTCGACGGGTTTGGGGTTGGACTTGTGCGACTCGATAGTGAGCAGTTGATAAGAATTGTGCGCGTAGTGTGAGGTCTAACAAGTGACAATTTTTTTTTTCAAAAGAAATAAAAAAAACAAATAAGCACGTAATTTACAACTTTCGAATCACCCGTGTGACCGATAAAAATGAACAGGAAATAAAAGTTGTTATGTGCAGGCCCGGTGCCCACACATTGTCAAGACTGTCCATTCTGTTCACTGTTTCTGTTTATGGGAAATGCCTAGAAGCGCGCGCATTCAGATGCCTACTCGGGAGGCGCGCGCGTTAGACTGAGAGAAGTGGAGGCGCCCGCTTCTGGGCAGTACCTGCAAATCAGCGGGTTCAAGGGATTGCCTTGACCTTAAATTATAGAACTTTTTCCCCTGCAGTAAACGTTAGCACAGAAACATGGAATTGAAGGACAAGACGGGAGGTGGGCGATTCTGGTAATTAGGGTCGGACGCGCGCGCTTTAGGCCAAGAAGGCCGGAGGCGCGCGCTTCCTACCCTTTTTACCAGAATGCCCAGAAAACATATATAAGAACACCAAAAGCAGAAAATGCAAGTTTAACCCTCTATGTCCCCAGCGGAGTCGCCACTGTAGATACCCCGGGGGACCACGGCTTGGCTAAAGCGGTGAATTAACCTAGGATGTCTACTTGATTTTAAGAGTCGCCACCCACGTTTTAGAGGAACGCGAGAAAACCTAAGAAAAGCCATTTTTTAATGTACGAAAACCAGAGATTCGGGAAGAGAAGGGTTCGGGGGTTAGGTGACGGAGTGGGAAGTACTTAAACACCCACTCCGCCCCGCTTACGCGGGTCTTGCTACTTTTGGTGTTCTAATGTTAAATGTCCTTCAATTTAATAATAAGAGAAATGTGCTAACAATTATAATGAAAAGAAAGGGGAAATTTATAGAGGAAAAATAAAGGAGGATTGTGTTATTTATTGATTTATGCTAAAGATTACATGTCGAATTATCGCTAGGTAATTACATTAAGAAATGAGAATGTAAATTAAAGTGGAATTAAAATGTTGGGATGTAACCTTGACCAAACTTCAATAGTGAAGTGGCCTTTTGGTTGTATCCCTTTTTATGGAGATTGCATACATTGACTAGACATGAATAAAATAAGAAGAAGAAAAAGGGAAATTGTACCTTAAGAAGAAGGACTTTAAACCTTGACTTGAAGATGGTGTTGTTGTAGAGAAAATGTTGTGCAACACTTTGTGTAGTGTTTTGTAGAGAAATCTTGTTGAGAGGATTTGTGTATAGTGTATGTGTAGAGAAAATTCAAGTAAAAAAATGAGGTCCCTTTCCAAGGTAGGAGATGATGGTTTTTATAGGTAAAATTAGGAGGGAAAGGTTGGACGGAAATTGGTCAATCCATGTGAAATGGAATTGATCAATCAAGAAAAAGATAAATAAAAGAATTAATGAAAGAAATAAAAGAAAATCAAATAATAATAAAATGAAATATTTTGTTTTTATGGAGAATGGCTAAGAATATGGGATTGGGAGGTTACAAATAAAAGCTAGTAAATGTTTATGATCAAGAAAGATGTTTTTGACTAAGGAAGATGTTTGTAAATAAGAAAAGGGAGGGAAATAAGGTGCAATCCGTTACTGCCAAAGTAGGAAGCGCGCGGGTTCCGCCTATTGGACCAAACGCGCGCGCGCCCCATGACCATTACGGGAGGCGCCCGCGGGTGAAAATTACAGAATGACAGAATGACTCTAAAAGTTAACTCTGTTATGCAGTTTAGTCCAAAACTAACGGAATCAGTTAGGAACTTAATGGAAGTAACCGAAATTAACAAAAACAAGTTAAATAAAAATACTATGTATGCAATCGGGGTGAGAGGTCCAAAGCGGGGTGTCTACAGTATTATCAACTATTTGGAATCGAGAAAAGTATTGGGCATTGTAAGTTTACCATTGACCATGGCTTACGCTCAATGACACCGTGGACAAAGGGATTGTGATATTATCTATAATAGGATTCACGAACTTTGACAAGTTATATTAGTTGGGTAGTCATGATGGCTTGATAGAGTCCACTCATGATTTATGTTATCAAATTGTTTTGATCACATTGCCAACTTAATATAAGCCTATGGGGTCACACACAAAAGAATGAATTTGAAAAAGGCTAATTTTGGGAACCTTCAGGAGGTTCGGCCGCACCCCCTAAGGACTCAGCCGAATCTTTGGCATCCGGTGGAGGGTTCGGCCGAACCAAGTATAAGACTCGGCCGAACCTTCTGGTTTCGGGCCTAAGTCTTTTTGACTCCAAGTTTTTGACGGGAATTTGACTTGGAAACCTAAACTAGTTGGGTTTTAAAAGTATAAATACCCCTCTCAAAACACTAGGTCATAAGTGATTATTGTAAGCCTCCAAGAGAAAAAAACTAGTCTTCTTCTTCCTCAAGAACAAGAACCCTAGTTTTCATATAGCTACTTTGGATCTAGTAGTCCGGATCAAGAAGTGTTCTTGATATTCGTTTGCGTGTGGATAAACATAGAGGGCGTTGATCTCAACTCCTCCAAGTTCGTGGTTCATCAATTCAAGGCGTGTTCCTGCGATCGTGATTCAAGAGCGCGAAGAACAAAGATTCAAGATCTAAAAATTTTAAAGCATCATCACGGTTAGTATTCTAAATTTATTTCCATATTAATTTAATCATCTTGAATGGATCTAGGCTTTTGGGTTTATTCAATTGCGCATTATAGTGCAAAACCCAACAGTGGTATCAGAGCCCCGTTCATCATGATTATTTTAATAATAACATGTTGATAATATAATTAGATTATATGTGTTAGCATGCTATTTGAATTTAGATTCATGATGTTTATGTGATTTATATTTTATGTATGTATATGAGATATATGAAGATCATAAAATCGCACAGTTTAAATACGTTATGTGGGATCTAAGATTGCAATAATAATTTGATTATTATGTTCCTTGTGATCATCAGAAGTTAATTGGATTAACTTGTTGATGATCCTAAATTTAAGAATAAATTATTTATTCAAGGTTTTGATGAACATGGTGATTTGATCATCATGAACACCAAATCCTAATTGAATCAGGAATGCAATTTTAGGGTTTAAAATTGAAACACAATGGTAAATATTTTGAGTTGAATTTAATTGTCATATGGCTGGTTTTAGAAACCGTGTTTCCTAAAATTAAATGTCAATTTCAAAATTACTTTGGATTGAATTTGTTTGTCAGATGGCTGGTTTTAGAAACTGTGTTTCCTGATAATAAATCTCAAGGACGAAGTCATAAATTGATGAGACAAAAGAATTTAGAATCGAGTTACTTTATGTAAGGGATTGTGGATGCTTTTTGGCTTAGTTTCGACCTTACATAGTTGTTTCTTCTAGTTTCTAAATTTGGTGCAGGATTGTGGATGACTTTTGGCTTAGTTTCAACCGTACAATCGTGCTCTCAAATACGTGTTTAAGAATTTATCCCCATAAATCAATCACATGAAATCATACTTTAATTAAAGGGATTAATTAAATTATTAACCGATGCTTTACATATTTATATTATATGCGTACAAATATGTTACCATGCTATATGTGTTGAACCTTCTTGTTAAAAATTTAAGTCACGTGCTGTTGGTCTCAAAGGGTAATAAGGGTATGTGTTTGCGTGCGGGTTTTTTCGAGGCGGTTTTCGTCCTTCGATTTACCTTTTTGATTGTTTTGAGAGTCGCCACCATGTTGTTGTCGAAACACGGACCGAGATATCTGGATTTGGGGGTTAAGTTATGAATTGGGAAGGTCAAGGAGCACCCAATTCACCCAATCTAGGATTGGTATTTCTAAGAAATCATCATCATTGTTTCAAAATCATGCAAAACGTACGCAAAAGGAAAACGAACAAATAAATAATTGCTTATTTATTTGGGATGTCGGATCATGTGCTTCGAGACCATCTCCATGGATTGGAGAGGCTCTAGGCTGATCCTTTGATGGAATCACACTACTTCAAAGACAAAGAAGGAGATAAGAAGGTAGAAAACAAATAGTTTTACCTAAGCGTTCTTCAAGAATCCTATGGATGGCCTTGACTAAAGGTGATCGCTTATGCATCCCGTCAATTGAAGAGCTATGAGAGAAACTACCCAACTCATGATTTAGAATTGGCGGCAATAGTTTTCGCTTTGAAAATATGGAGACACTATCTATATAGTGTACATTGTGAAATATATACAGACCATAAAAGCCTCAAGTACATATTCACTCAGAAGGTGTTGAATGCGACAGAGAAGATGGTTGGAGTTATTGAAGGATTATGATTGTAATATCTTGTATCACCCAGGAAAAGCCAATAAAGTGGCTGATGCTTTAAGTCGTAAGAATAGAGGGAGCTTAACAGCCATGCTAGCAACCAAAAGAGAGATGATGGAGGGAGCCGAACATGTATGCTTAGAAGTCAAGATTGACAGTGAGGGGTCGTTTGGCACATTTGAACGCGCAACTAGCATTGTTAGAAAGAATTAAGGCGGCCCAAGTAATTGACCTGGAGTTAGCAGAGATCCTAGATAAAGTGACGGATGGAGAATCATCTGAATTTAAAATTGGGAGTGATAATATGTTGAGATATCGATCAAGGATCTGTGTTCCAGATAACGAGAGTATTAAACGAGAAATCCTTAAAGAAGCTCATTGTTCTTGATTCGCAGTGCACCCTGGTAGTACGAAGATGTACCAAAATGTGAAGGATACGTATTGGTGGATCAACATGAAGAAAGATATAGCAGACATTGTAGCTAAGTGTTTGGTGTGCCAACAAATAAAGTGCGAACATCAGAGGCCGAGTGGTTTATTGCAGTCGTTACCGATTCCCGAATGGAAGTGGGAACACATTGCCATGGATTTTATGGTAAGCCTACCAAGGATCCTAAAGGCTCATAATGCATTTTGGGTGATCGTTGATAGGTTGACCAAGTCAGCTCACTTTTTAGCTTTCAAAATTACTGATTCCATGGAAAAGTTAGCCAAAATATACGTTGATGAGATAGTTAGATTTCATAGAGTGCCAGTATCGATTATGTCTGATAGAGATGCTAGACTCATATCAAAATTTTGGGGAAGTTTACAAAGAGAATTGGGGACTCATTTGAATATGAGTACCGCATTTCACCCACAGACAGATGGACAGTCAGAGCGGACTATCCAAACACTTGAGGATATGCTTAGGGCGTGCTCATTGGATTGGCAAGGTTCTTGGGATGAACATCTAAGTTTGGTAGAATTCGCTTACAATAATAGCTTTCACTCTAGTATTGGTATGGCTCCGTGTGAAGCCTTATATGGTAGGAAATTTCGTTCGCCAACTTGTTGGGACGGAGTGGGCGAGAGAAAGTTATTGGGACCCGAATTGGTTCAAGTGACTACTGAAAAGATACAATTTATAAAGAAGAAATTATTGACAGCAAAAAGTAGACATAAATCATATGTAGACAAACATCGTCGTGAACTTAAGTTTGATGTGGGGACCATGTATTCTTAAAGATAACCCCTACGAAGGGTGTTATGAGATTCGGGATCAGAGGAAAGCTCAGTCCGAGGTATGTCGCGCCCTTTGAGATTCTTGATCGAGTGGGAGAGGTGGCTTATAGACTGGCATTGCCACCGGCTTTGTCGGGAGTCCACAATGCTTTTCATTTGTCCATGTTACGAAAGTATGTCCCTGACCCAAGCCATGTCATTGAATTTGAACGGTTACATTTTCGAGCGGATCTGAGTTATGATGAAGAACCGATTATGATTGTGGATAAGAAGGACCAAGTATTGAGAAAGCGCATCATCCCATACGTGAAGGTTCAGTTGAGTAACCATTCTGTTCGAGAAGCTACGTGGGAGTTGGAAAGCAAGATGTGGGAGAAATACCCCAAACTGTTCATCGAATGAGGAACGTCAAGTTTAGAGGACTAAACTTATTTTAAGGGGGTGAGAATGTAATATACGGGGTTTATTTTGAGTTTTAAAATTTATTAGATAAATAATTAATATACTAGTTAATAGAAAATATTATTGGACTTGGACTGAGGGGAAAATTTATGGGAGTTATGAGTTTATTTAAGTCCAAGAAAGACCTAATAAATTAATGGGCCGGATAAAATTGAAAACCTTAGGTCAACCCTAAAGCTTCTATCTATATAAAGGCTACCTACTACAAACCCTAAAGAACCTATCAGTAATGTCGCAGCCGAAAATTGAGAGAAAATAAAAAGAGTGAGAGGAGGCGACTTCGGGTAACCAGGAGAGGGAGAAGAAACAATACCGAGGTATGTTTTTTTGCTGTTTCCTTTAAGAAGTTTTGTGTACATGGTACTATCACAAAATAATGATATGTGAATGTGTAATTATGCATGTGGTGTTGTGCATGTGAGAAAGAGACAATAAAGAAGAAGAGTGGACGGATGAGAGAGAGAGAGAGAGAGAGAGAGAAGTCGGATGAAAGGGGAGAGAGAGAGAGGTCAGAAAAGAGAAAAGAGAAAGAAAGAAAAGAAAGAGAGTGATCAGAGAGAGGAGGAGGAAAGAAAAAGAAATAAGAGAAGGAGAGAGAGAGTGAAAGAGACGTGTGAAAGAGAGAAGAAAGGAGTGGGATGGTGATGGAAATAGGGGTTAAACTGAAAATATTTAAGGACCTTTAAAGAAAGATATGTATATGTGTATGTATATGTGTAAAGAATTTTTTGGCAAATAAATAAGGACTACAGAGGAAGATGTATATAAACATATATGTATAGGTTTGAAGGACTAATTTGCAGACTGAAAATAAGTGAGTATGTGCACGTGTATTAATGTGTGGAGGGTGAGAGAGAGAATAATAAGAGGTTTATCTACTGGACAATTGGGTAGATTCTGTTTAACCAATCCAAATTAGTTGTAGCCAGTCCGGAAGAAGAATAATTAGGACTGTTGATTTAATTATGTTGAGTGGTCAGTTTATAAGGCTGACTTGGTATTAGTATAAAATTAATACTAATTATGTTTTACTTTCACATGAATAGATTTTGCGGTGCGTTGTTGAGTGTATCGTTCATACGTTTCGAGAGCTAGCTACTGCAATCAGGTAAGGGATTTACATCTCTTAGTCCTATTGTATATCGTTATTTATTGACCCTCTATTCCTAGAGTAATTATTGGTTTACCGTTATGGCCGGTAACTTTTGATTGGAATTCACTCTAAGCGTTTCCTTCATTGAAACTAAATCTGAACTTAAATTGACATTGAATTATTGGTAAATTAAAGAACCTCATTGATAAGAGAATGATCACTTAATGACACCCATTTAATTATGGGTTAATATTGATACTATTGATACCCGGTCATGAGGGTTAGTTCATGACATGTCTATGTGGCATTAACCATCAACATAGACACCACTGAAAATTGTGGTTATATAGGTTATCCGGATATACCGAAATATTGATACATCGACTATTGAACCCTTTTTGGGTAACATTTTGAGCATTGAATTGACGAGAAGAATATTAAGTGATCATAATTGATTGTACGCATTATTGAATATTTAATTGAGCCATGATCCCTTTCTTTGTATCGAGAAGAAAATTATTGTTTGGATTTATTAATTAGTCCGCTTCATCGAAAATTGTTTATTGATACACTCTTTGAGGTCACCCTTTCTTAGAAACCAAAGGGGCGGTGTAGGACCTTACTGAGCATTGTTCGCTCACCCTTTCTCTAATTCTTTTATTTAGGTAATAAATAGGAAGCTAGACTTTCAATAGAGACATCGTTGAGATGGACCAGTATAATTAAAGTAGTGATTTTCATATTTTAAGTAGACTTTTATTGAGATTGTAATAAATGCCATGAACGGTTTTGATGGCTATTGAATTCATGGATATTGTTTTAGGTATTGTCTTTACCATTTGGGATTACTTTTATTGAGACTTCATTGATTGATGTTATTTCACGTCTCCTTTTAAGTAATTATCATAGTCCTTAAATTGGGGCGTGACACACGTTCCACAAGTAGCAAAGAATCTGATATCACTTAGTCGGTTGGATAAGAAGGGATACAGTTTCAAAGGTGAAGGTGGAGTTTTGGATGTCTACAAAGGTTCAGATGTGATTCTGAAGGGGGAAAGAAAAGGTTCCATGTTTATCCTCCAAGATTATGAGATTGGTGAGGGTCTTGACGAGCAGGTGGAGCAGCGTTTTACTTTAGGCGGGAGTGAACTAGGCAAACCATGGCTAGAAGATCAACACATACCAGTTTTATCGGTCATGGTTGGTAGGATCCAATGTCGACTGGATGGGCCACATCTGAATGACTGTTAGTCGCCCGTTGGGGTGATTCTGAGTGCCCGTAGGTGCACGTCTGGGTTTCCGTAGGATACATGCATGCAGAATATCTGATTGTCCAGAGGACAAAGTTGTTTTTCTGGTGAGGCAAATTCTGAGTGTCTTGAAGATACATGGTGCACAAATCTAGTGTCTTTGACGAAAGACAGACTGAGGGAAAGGTGGAAAAATCTGTTTCTGGTACGAGGGATGTGGCTCAAGGTGGATTCTATGTTGGTAGCTCGTGCGTCTGAATTATTAGGGGAGATTCAAAGTCAAGGTGGAGATCTTTAGAGTGTGACTTTGAAAAAGGTCAAAAGAAGAAGAAAAGAAGAAAAGCAATAGCACGCAGTAAGATCCGACCGTGTTTGTTGATGGGTCCGATCGGACTAGGCAGGGTCCGGTCGGACCAAGGTTAAGACCCGTGCAGACCATATGGTTTCGGGCTGTTCCGGATTTTGGTGAATTCCTGGCTTTAGTGGAAAGTAAATTAAGTCCTTTTGGGATTTAATTTAGGACTCCTTTTATCTTCTGGGTTAGGTCTCTAGTGGTATAAATACTAGCCATAGATTAGTATTTTTCTCTGCGTGATCGAAGACATAGGGAGAGAGAGAGATCAGTAATTCTAGATCTAGGGATTTGCATAGCTAGGAACTTTGTGATCAAAGTTCATGCGAACATAGATTAGTGTGATCATCATCTTCTTGTAATTGTTTCTCCACAATAATAATATCTGATTTCCCTTTGCCCGTGGACGTAGCCAATAGGTTGTTGGTGAACCACGTAAATTCTGTGTTGTTGATTTGCGTTAATTATTATCTGCTATCTCTTGGGTCTGATTTACTAACACCAATCCAAACTTTTATTTCTTAGGAAGCCATTCTATATTTCTTCCGTCTCATAATAAATTTTACATTTTTTAAAATTCATTACAAAATAAATGTGATATTTTTAAATATAGATATTGTCTTATTGCAATTTATTATTAAGCAAAATAAAAATTAAAGCACGTTCCTCAAAAGCGTTTGAGAAGTTGAAGTAAGTAGTGCACAAAACATGTCACAGAATAAATGTTGCACTTTTTCTCTTATGTTTTATGAAGGAAATTTGAGCAATAAGTTTAGATTAAGTTAATTATTTTAATGAAAATTTAAAAATTATTATTGATATTACATGTAATGTTCATGTTCCATGCACACAGTTATTCTCTGACTCTACTCTCTCCATCTTAAAAAGATAGTCTATTCTTTTTTTATAGTTTTTTTTTTATATTTATGATCAATTCAATTATACTTTTATCATAATAAAAAAAAACAAAATTTAATATTTTTTCAGTTAGAAATGAAACAAAAAATTCTTCAAACCAATGTTTCACCACAATCACCTCAATGCAATAACAGTACAATCTCATAAAAAAACTATTTATTTATGAAACTTAAACAAAACATAAAAAATTATGATTATTACCCAAAAACTAAAATTCAAGAACATACTTATAACATACAAATCTAGAAACACGGGCCAATATATAAATTGAAACAAAATATACGAATCGATAATAAATCTAGGAAAGGAAATATAAATAACTCAAATTTATCCCACAAAAAATTAGACATAATCAACCAACAAAATAAGACAATAATGAAAACTTAACCTAATAAAAATCACAACATAAACTAAATTCAATTTAGAAAAATCCAAAAAAACTTAATAAATAAAAATGTATAAAATACTAATTTAATAAAAAATTAATATCCACAAAGATAATAAAATGTTAAATAAAATCACACAAAAATAAATAAACTATAAATAAGAAAATAAATAAAAATAAACATGTGTGTATATAAATATATGAATTTATCTAAATATTCACAAACTTAATCAAATTGAGAAAGTGAAAAAGAATGTAAACAACCGATTTTCGCTAAAATAAAGCTGGAAACAAAAAAAATAAAAATAAAAAAAATGTAAATAAATATAGAAAATAATGTCTTAACAAAAATAAAAAAAATGAAAGAAGTAAACATTATCAAAAGAAACATATTTCAAAGTAAATATTTAAAAATTATAAAAATAAACTTCTTCAACTATCAAAATAGAAAAAGAACAAATAAATCAAAATAAATACAAAAATTTAACACAAAAAATTAAAAGTAAATAGAAATTTAACATATAAACGAAAAAATCAAATTCAGGAAGACAAATCAAATATTATCTCAAAGAAATTTAATATAAATAAAAAAAATCCATATACATAGAAAACATAAAAAGGGAAAGCAAAATAAAAAATAAAAATAATAATTGAAAGATAAATAATAGTAATAATAATAAAGAGGCATTTAAAATCAATCAAAATACGAAAAAAAAAAAAACAATAAAATAAAATATATGACGATTTTTTTAAAAAATTGGAACTAAAAATGAGAAAATAAAGGCCAAGAAATATGTACACTAAATGAAAAAATCAATATCAGTCAAATGAAAAAGAAAAAACGATAAAAAGAAGTCAAAATGAAGTTTTATTTAAATCAAGCCATAATAATATATCGTCAAAAACACAAAATCAAGCAAAGTAAAAAAAAAAAAAAAAAACAAGGTAAAGAGGAATATGAAGATTAAATTTGAAGCAAGACAAAAGAAAAGGAAGAAAAACATAATAACGTTCATGGAGGCAAGTAAAACTCAACCTGTTGAAGTTGTTAACTTGAGGAGCAAAAGTCTTTTTGTCAAAGTCAAAAATGTTTGAAGTATTCAATTTGTGGCCTATTTGCACTAACATATCACACAATCAAAAAATATTGTTTGAGACAGAAGAACAAAGAAACATGCTGTAAAAAATGGGTGGTGGGGGTTGTGTGTTGTTGGAAAGAAGATTATGTACCAATTGTAATATGAATGTATAAAGAAGAAGAGAAATAGGAGGAAGTTTATCATGTCATACAATAATAATAATAATTTTTCCATTCTTATTTTATATATTCATGCGATGACCATCTATGTTCCAAAGTTAAGAGTCATTAGATCATTTCATCTTCAAATTAATGTAGGTATTAGATGAAAAAGCTTAAAACTAGTACTTTGATTAATAAATGTTTGATTTTCATAATTTTGCAATAGCATTTAAAGGTGAATGTTCTACTAACTTATGAGACTATTGATAATCTAAAATTTACTTTAGTTCATGAATGCAAGTCATATTAATAAAATATAAGTTAGAGACTTTTTATATGTTATCATTATTTTTTACCTAATGTTTCATCTTCTTTAAGTACATTGTTTATTGGACTTCTTAAGTAAAGTAACTAAAATCATGTTTAATCTATCTTTTCACTTTCAATCATTTAAAATTCACTTGATACTTAAAACTTTATGTATTCCATCATAATTTAGTGGCTTTGAATAATGTGTTGTCTCTTTAAATACATAAACAATTTCAATGTTTTCTTATGAATGTGGGTTATTTGAAACAATGCATGATATTCAAAGTCATTGAATTATGAACATTTGATTAGTTGGAAATTGAAAAGTAACTTATTAATAATCTTATTGTTTATTCTAAACCATTGAATTATGAAAATTTGATTAGTTGAAAATTGAAAAGTGACATCTTAATGATCTTATTGTTCTTTAATGCATCCACTACATACCTAGACTAATACTCAATATATAAGAGTGCATGTTCTATTAGATATGACATACCTAGTCTAATACTCCCTCTGTTACAAGGAAGTTGCAACATTTTGCCATTTAGGGCATTTCACAAAAGCTGCAACAATTAAAAAATTGGAAGTTTTTTTTATTACTTTTATAATCCTCCACTCATTCTCTCTCTTCCTCCCAACCACTCATTATTCTTCACTCATTCTCTTTTCACCCCCACTAATTCTCTCTCTTCCTCTCTACCTTTCATTCTTAATATAATATTATATCCTTAATTTCCTAACTCCGAAGTAAATATTTTAACTTTTTTGGAACGGAGGGAGTACTCTATATATAAGAGTATATGTTCTATTAGATATCATTCTTTTCTTATAGAATCACTAAATTACTTAGTTTCATATATATGGTTATTACCTCTTATTTTAACCTTGGTAGGAGAATGCCAAAAGCCTCTAAGATTGCAAATGTCATATTACATGGCATTCTCTAAATCAAGATAAACTCATTTGTAGCTTATGTGTCATTCTCATGGTTGGGGAAAATATAGATTTATGCCCCTGTACTTAAGTCAAGGATGCAAATATGCCCTTATACAAGTTAATTGTCATATTAAACCTCGTACTTATAAAAAAAGTGTAGAGATTAGGACTCCGTTATCTTTTCATCCAAAATATAACGAAATGGCTGACTGGGCTGCTTAGTTGGCTAGGAAAAGTTTCTACATGGAAACAAAATGCCTAAGTGGAATTTAATGAGTATGATAGGCTCAAAACTACGTCGTTTTAAAACAAAAAGTACACTTCTTCTTCCCCCCTCGCACAGCCACCCACCCCCTTCTTCCTCCACTATCGTCATTCCATCATTGTCTACTACCGTCCTCCACCACCACAACCACCAACCTCACCACAACCACCAAACTCAACAATACCACCAAATTCACAATAGAAATTGAACACAATCTCCCGAGAATCAACATGTGATTAAGCAAAATCGAAGCCCTAAATTCCATGACGCTACCTAGTCAACATCCGTAGACTTCCTTAAGGGAATCGAATAAGAAAGCTCAAGCTTGGAGAGTGGTGTCGAAGGACTGTAAGTCAACGTCGACTTGGTTGGCGGCGGCATAAGAATTTATCTTCTTCACGAATTGCGGGTGTAAGGGGGGGGGGGGTGAGAGGTAGGTGTAATGGGGGGGGAGATGAGAGGTGTATTTGAGTTTTTTTTTTTAAATGAGGGTAAATTAGTCAATTTACTGTGAAAATATTTCACATTCTACCCCTTCATTTATGAGGGGTGTTACTTGTAAATAATTATTTTAATTTTATTCTATAAACTGTCAAAACGACGTAGTTTAGAGCCCACCATACTCAGCAAATTCCACTTAGACACCTAATCAGCCATTTGTTTGCCACCTAAGCAGCTCAGTCAGCCATTCTATTAGATTTTGGATGGAAAGATGACAGAATCCTAATATCCACACCTTTTTCCTAAGTACGAGGGCTAATATAGCAATTAACTTGTATAAGGGCCTATCTGCATCCTTGACGTAAGTACATGGGCATATTTCTATATTTTCCCCTCATGGTTGATTTCACCAACTTTAAAATACTATAAGTATAGATTTAGTTATTTTTATAATTAACTTTAAATCTTAAATAATAATTTAAATAGAGCCTTTAAAATTTTAAGACAATTTTAAATTGCCCCCTATTTACGAAAGACACTTTTGGAGGAGCAATGCTAGGGGCACAAAATAAGCTCACAATATTTTGCTCACAAAATAAGGTGGCGATATTTTATTGATTGCATCAATAATAAACCCTGCACACTCTATTAAAAAACACCAATAAAATCATTACAACTAAGATTTGTGAGCACGATTTTGTGACTTTTTTGTGCCCCTACTATTATCCCTTTTGGAGAGACCAGTTTCATGTTTTGATTTCAAGTGAAGTCCAATCGTCCATTGCCAATTATTCAACCCACTCCATCTGTCTCTCTTTAATTTATAAAAATGAGTCTTAACATAAGAATTTAAAATGATTGAAAAAGTGATGTGTTGTGAGTGTATATAGTGGAGTGAGAGAGGGAAAGTGGGTAGAGAATAGTAACTGGATAGTTGTTATGAGTATGATAAACAAATCTCATTATTTAAAAAGTACTCCCTCCGTCTCAAAATAGATGTCGTTTTAGAGTGTTTCACACATATTAAGAAATATCATTAATGCATGTGAAGAAGTCCCAACTACCCCTAAAGTAATTCAACCACCTAGGTAATTAAATGGTTAGGTAAGAGATAGTTCACTATCATTATTAAGGGTATAATTGGTATAGAGCAATAAAAAAGCTTTGAAAATTGTGAAATGACAAGTATTTTGAGACAAAATTTAACTTCCAAAACGACATCTATTTTGAGACGGAGGGAGTATTAAAACATTGTCACTTTTGAGAGTTTATAAATTAAAATTGATGAGCCCGGGCTGAACAGATCGGACAAGGATCGCAAGGATCGGACTAGGCGGGCTAAGCTCAAACCAAGTATACATAACCGGACCAGACTGAAGATGGACAGATCGCAGCATGGGAATCAGCCTCCCGTTATCATTGATCTCGATCTATGATCCTTCCATACCAAGTACATGCCAGCTGGCGAATACGTCCAAATGGACGTTAACGCCTCGTACCTGAGGGACCACTACAAGGGATTATGGAGAAACATTCCACTATCCATATCTCAATTTTTAGTGTCCTTTTCCTGACAAAGCCAATTAGCTCGCGATACGTGGCCAAGTAAGGACAAAAACGGTTAAAGCTCAGATCTTACCCTTTCTTGATCTCATTCTATCATCTATAAATACCCCTTGATGCCCCCATGGTCAAGGTACGTGCTCTAACCCTAAATCACACATAAGGCTTTCACAAGCCTTTCCTTAGGTTTTCCTCAGAGTTTCTTACTCTCACACCCGAGGGCCTAAGCCGGATTTAAACCCGGCTCTGGTCCTAAATGGTGTCTTGTTTGTGTTGTGATCTAGGTCCAAGAGACAGCAAAGACAGAGATCAATCTCTTTGACCCCAAATTTCAGGGCGTCATCAGTGGTTCCATTGCCAGAAAAAAAAAATTCCTCATGCAATTCTCTTATTTCATTCGCTTTTCCAGTCTAGTTTAGCTTAAATTCTCTATTGCGAATTTTCAGTTCGAGCTTTACTTATTCATTTGATTCTCCTGTTCTTATACGACTCTTAAGCTTATTTGCCTGTCTTTGTTATTCCTGACATCGTAAAACTAAAAAATGACTGGAAAGTAAATTCCGAATTCGGGCCTTAGCCCCTCAAAGCAAGTGCTCAAGGATCTATCCTTGCTCGATTGGGAAATAAGACAACTAGCGGCAATTATTATACTCCCTTTCAAAAGGCAAGGAGAGAGGCGGATCTAAGGGATCAAATCTAAACTTCGAAAGCCCACAAAACACAAAAAACCCCTGTCACTCCTCTCACTCCTGATCAAATCCAAAGAAAAATACAAATCTTAACAGATAGGAAAACTCTGATCGCGGAGGGGCTGCAGTTAAATTTGGCCTTGGAAGAATTGTTTAATGCCGAGGCTAACGCTGGAACTCATCCTCCCGAGAAACCTAAAACTCGTGGAATGTTTGGTTCCAAAGGCAATGCTAGTGGATTTGCGGGAGTGAAAAGGAGAAAAATTATTGTGGAGGATGTTGAAGAAGGAGAGGAAGAAGGGGGAGAAAGTGAGGAAGGTGAATCCCAACCTCAGAAGCCTAGGGGCCAGGCCAAGGGGAAAACAATTGCTAAGGCTGATGATAAAACTGTGGGAACAATGAAGAAAAAGGCTAAAACAGGGGGGATGATTGACCCTAAGATCCAAAGAATGGTCAAAGATCTGTGGGAGTCCAAGCAGTGAGTAACAAAGTGTGTTGGACCCATGGATCCTTTTGCTTTGTGGATTACTGATTCCCCAATTCAGCGAGGGAAGGTGCCCACCTTAGACGCCTACGATGGATCCACTAACTCAAAGAGTTACGTAGGGCGGTTTGAGGGACAGATGGTCATGTTTTCAACAGATGAAGCTGGGAAGTGCAAAGCCCTTGCCTCTACCTTTAAAGGGAAGGCTCTAGAATGGCTGCTGGCTCATAAACCACGCTCTATTAGCAGTTACGAGTAGTTGCAGGGATCATTCTTGAATTCGTTCGCGGGCGCCGGGGAGGCTGTAAGGCCTAAATCGGACCTTTGTGGTGTGAAACAATACCCCGGAGAAAGCACAAAGGCGTACATTACCCGGTTCTGAAAAATGACCTAGCAAATTGTGGACTTAACCAAAAAATGATAAAGAGTTATGTTTCTTGGGAGGATTAAGATTGTTGGATATTATGCCCTAGGACCTTGAGAAAGTCCTATGCGTTACATCATAGCTTCATTGTTATAGAGATAACAAACACGATTATTATTTCTTTTGCATGTTTATTATAATAATCATAGTCCTTAGCACTTATGAAGAGCTAGCATGAGTTTAATGGATAATCATATGATGATAATTGTGCATAGGATGTGAATTAAACTTGTGGGTACTTGTTGGAGAACAAGGTATTGGATAGACCTGTTATGAGATTTATGTCATGGTCAAATGTCATAACTAAATCTTATAATAGTCATACCATTTGAATCCTTAGACCTGAGATTATCATGATCTTCCACATGATGAACATTATGTTTGACGTACTCAAACGCTACCCTTAACCGGGTGGTTATAAATGCTACGATTGGCATAATCAGATTCTTGTAGGGAAAAATGATAAGTCAAGATGAGATTTGTTCCTCTCTCAAGAGAGATATCTACTTGGCCACTCGATGAGTGAGATTGATGATAGTGCATGGCCATATCCAAATGAATTGATGTGTTCAATGTCATTTGCTCATATGACTCTACTCAAGATCGAGAACGCATTGGACAACATAAGTTGATGTGGACCATGACTTATGTCCAATATGATATCGCGTGACAAAGGGATTGTGATATGTTCTATAAGGTAACTTTGGAATTTCAAAGTTATACTAATTGGGTAGTCATAATGGCTTGCTAGAGTCCGCTTATGACTTACGGGTTCTGAATGGTTCGTACTCGTTGCCAACTTAGTGTAATCCTATTGTGTTAAACATAATAGAACAGATTGAAAAGGCTGAAAATATGGGAAATTTAAATGGCCACCGTACGCCTCCTTGGATGGCGTACGACTACTGGTGAGCCGTATGGCTGCCATCCCGTATCTGGTCAGTATGTGCAGTTTTCTTGTGTGACAAGGAATCTCGAGCCCAAAAGGAATTAGGTCAAACTCTCATATAAATATATGAATCCATGTTTGACAGCCTCCAATGTTGATTTTAGAAATCAATACACATTTTTTTTAGAAACAATAAAATATAGAGATGTAGGATTATTAGTTTTGAGATTTAGAATCATCAAAACTCAATAATCAAAGAGCAAAATAATTCCTATAAAGAAATCATTTCTTCATCAAGCCTTTAGATCTACCAGTCGCATCAAGAAGGTGTTCTTGAGTCCGATCGACGTGTGGATACTGATAGAGGGTGTTTGCTTTAGCACCTCAAAGTCCATGTTCATGGATTCGATATTCAAGGGTATGTTTCTTTCATCTCGTATTTAATTTAATCAACATGGATGGATCCGAGCTCATGGGTTTTTGATCTTTTGTTATTATTCCACTGCACATGATGCATCAAAACCCAACAGTGGTATTAGAGCCCCGTTCATCGTTGATTATTTTAATATATCATGTTTAAATTGTTTAATTCGATTATATGATTTACATGATAATAAGATGAATATGTGATTAGGGTTTATGAGCATGAATATGAGGATTATGTGATTATTATATTGATGTGATCTATATGAATAATTGCATGTTAGGGTTATTAATAAATAATTGGATTATGTGTATTGATAAATTAGATCTAATTTGTATATGTAATAAATTGTTTATTCATGATATTGGTTAGATCTATTTAAATTCATAATCTGTAAATTCGTGTTGGTTTAATCTGATTAATGCATGAACACGATATTGGGATCGATCGAATTTAAAATTTTTGGAAATCTGGGAATCTGGAAAAGGGTACCGTACGGCGCTTTAGGAGCCGTACGGCTCCCATGCTGCCATACGGCGCCCTAGGGTTTTTGGCAGATTTGTTTTGTTTTCTGATTTTCTGATTGTTCTGTAAATCATTTACAAAATTCGAATCAGGAACTGAATCACAAAAAATCCTTCCTTTTCGTTGAACCTGCCCGTTGTGGAAGGATCGTCACACCTTTAGAATCCTGAGTAGATAAAGTTCCCCATTATTATTGCGTATATCCTAATCACCAATGGGTAATGGTTGATTTCAGATGGTAGGTTTTCGAAACCGTGTTTCCTGAAATATAATTTAATCCAGAAAATTGCAGAAATCAGAGTTCTGAAGAGTTCAGAATTGCTGCAGTCTATGAAATTGATGAGACAATGAATGATCTCGAAACATGTTACTTATCTATACGGAAATGTGTATGTCTCTTGGCTTAGTTTCGGCCGTATGGAATAACTAATTGGTTTCTTGATCTTAGTACGGAAATGTGGATGCCTCTTGGCTTAGTTTCGTCCGTACGTTTTGTGCTCTCAATCTATAGATGTTCTACGGAAACAAAAAGGTTTCAGAATTTATCCCTATAAGAAAAGTGCAAATTGTTTGCAGAGAAGGAAACTAAATTTGGATCAATTCATTGTATGGACCAATGGCAGGCTTGCGCCTTGTTTCTGGGAATACGAATAAAATATCCAGTTTGTAAATTGTTTATAGAGAATTTAGATTCCGTCCCCATAATTTTGCTTCATAATTAAATTACAAGATTTTGCTTCTGTTAATTAATTTGATTAGTTAACATTCATTATGAAAAGACTATATTATATTATGTTTGACATAATTAAATATATGATGCATGTCTCTATGTAAATAAACATTCATAAAACTTAAGTCATGTGTCAATCCATGATTAAAACACTTATGAGTACATGAGTAGTTTTATGTGGGCTCTGCCAAAGCGAGGTGCTTTAATTCTATTCATCTATGAGCAAGATGAGGAAACAGTGATTCCTATACGTTTAAAATGGTTTGATTTAATTAGGCTATCAAAACAGTTTTGGGCCTAAGGCACAGATGAGATTAAAACATGTTAGACATAAGATGTCTAAAATTTCATAAAAGATCTAAGAGTCACATATGATGTGATTGATAAGGAGTTATCTACCTAAATAACTTTTTTTGAGCAGTCATGCCAAAGTCGACTCAAAGTTAGGTGAAATATGGATCTTAGCCCATATAAATTATATTATACAATTGTAGTATTTGAAGGTGTATAATTTAGTTGGAGTATTTATGAAATACATTAAATATCTCTAAATGATAATGGTATAAAATATATGTGCATATTTATTTGCATATTTGTGTAAAATGTTTTAAACTTTAATCATGATTAATTACTACGATTGACCCCACTTAAAGAGAATGAGATTAACTTCCTTGACCTAGTCATGAGCTTAAGAATTGTTCTAAAGCAAGAACGAAAGTTATGAATTCTTAATAAATCTCATTCCTAAGAAACCTAATGCCTTAAGGACGGACAAAGACATAAATTAAAATCATGTGGATGAATCTATAGATGTCAATTGTCCTACGACTTGCTACCAAATGTTTGGAACTTTAGAAGTATCTAATTCCCAATAATTAGAGGTAGAAAGATTAATTTTATAACATAAAATATTCGAAGTGGTAGTCTCACTACCATTCACTTTCTTTGATCATCCAGAATTTTGATTACATTTTTAAATGGTCAATCCAATTGCCATACTACAAAATTGCATTATTTAGAGTTGTAATTTTTTTTAGCCACAATTACTTCCTTTTGGTTTGACAATATTTGTCTTACCTTTATCTTTTAATCCCCTCTTCTTTAAAAAAATTATCTAGTCAAAAATTAATTTTTTGACTTAGATCATCATCTTTCATACTAATGTTCAGATATCGAGAGAACAAACTGTACTTCCAAACTAAGCCATAAGGTAACCACATTTCCGTACATCATTCAGAAACTTAGAGAACAATCCATACGGCCGAAACTAAGCCAAAAAGGCATCCACATTTCCGTATGGATCCACAGTCTGTTTCTAAATTCCATGTCTCATCAATTTTACTGATTTCAGCAATCCAGAACAATTCTGGACTCTAATTTTAGTTATCTTGAATTCTGAATTGACATCACTTTTCAGGAAACACGGTTTCAAAAACCAGCCATCTGAAACTAGATTCAATCCCAGATTCAATTCTGAACATCACTTGCTCGGTCGAGTCTTAGGACCCGCTCGGCCGTGCACCACGAAAAGCAGATTTTTAAATTTCCAAAATTTATCCTAGAATTTCTTTCCTTGATTCAATTAGGATTTGATGTTCATGGTGATCCAATCATCATGATTATCAAAACCCAAAATAAACAATTTATTCATTAATCTAAGATCATCAACAAGTTAATCAAATTAAATTTTAATAATCCTACGAAACATATTAATCAAATTAATATTACAATTTAGGTTACTTAGGATTATTAAGAATGTATAATTTACATTCTTGCTTTAGAAAAAATCTTAAGCTCATGATACCATCAAGGAAATTAATTTCATTCTCTTTTAACTGTGTCCTTTTAAAGAACAGATCGCAGTAACAAACATAATTAAAGTTTAACATAACATTCTATACAAATATGCAAATTCTACAACTATATTTCATACTAATTATTTAAGAGATAAATAGTTTGTATTTCATAAATACTCCCACTAAATTATATAACCTTCATATACAACAATTGTATAATATAATTTATATAGGCTAAGATCCATATTTCACCCAATTTTGAGTCGGCTAGGGCACGATTGCTCAAAACCAAGTAATTTAGGTAGATAACTCTTATCAATCATATAATATACTCCCTCCGTCCCATCTTAAACTTCAAAAAAAAAAGTGGGCACAAGAATTAAGATGCGAATATTTATATTATAAAATATAGATAGTGGGGTAGAGTGTTGTGAGTATAGAAAGTGGGTAGGAGAGAGAAAGTGGGGTAGGAAATAGTTAGTAGATAGTTGTTGTGTGTATGACATGTAGGTCCCACTAAATAAAAAAATATAAATAACTTTCCTTTTTTAGATTTTGAAGTTTAAGTTGGGACACCCAAAAGGGAAATTTTTGAAGTTTAAAATGGGACGGAGGGAGTATGACTCTTAGATCTTTCATGAGATTATTTTAGACATCCAATGTCAAACATGTTTTAATCTCATCTTGTGCCTTAGGCCCAAAACTGTTTTGATAGCCTAATTAAGTCAAACCATTTTAAACGTATAGGAATCACTGTTTTCCCATCTTACTCATACACTGATAGAATTAATGAACCTCACTAGGGCATAGCCTGCATAAAACTACCCGGTGTACTCACAAGTGTTTTAATCATGGGTTGGCACATGACTTAAATTTTCAAGAAGGTTCTTTCATATAGCAACACGCATAACAAATGTATAATTAATCCAATTAATTAATGAACGGATACTATGTGAATATAATTATGAATTTGAGATTTTCATAGTGTTCCACTCTTGGTATAATACATATTGAATAATGAATTCTTTCATAGAGTCCAACTCTATTAAGAATACATTACTTCATAGAATCCAATTCCATGAACAATACGTATTCTATAATGCATCTCCAAGTTTGAAAAATATGAATTCAGAAATCTGCACCGCACGCGAACTGCAAGAAAAATCTACACGAATTCGTGCATTGCACACGAACTGCACGAAAATTCTGCCCAAAATTCTGGACTGCACGTGCGATGAACGTAATCTGCACGAAAATTCTGGATGAAAATTCTGCACGAAAACGTGTATTGCACGTGAACTGCGGGAACGCAATTTATCAAATCTTGATCCTTTAAGGATTCAACTATTTATGATAATCAAATTATCATAAACATCAAATCCTAAGAACAAACAATTTGTTATTCAAGATCAAGAATCATCAATTCAATAATCCAATTAAAGAGATTGATGATCCGATAAATAGATTAATCATATTAATCATGCAACTTGAAAACCTTGTTCATAATCATACTATATCATATATATAATTGTTTCACCAAATAATTCACATAAATCCCTTATTCTAAATTCACAACATGCTAGATCATATAATCAAATTATATATTTATCATGATAATATTAAAATAACCATGCATGAACGGGGCTCAGATACCACTGTTGGGTTTTGAGGGTCCTTGCGCAGCGGAAACGGCAACAAAAATTAACAAAACCCTAGAGCCCATGGGTCCATTCATGATGATTAAATTAATAGGAAGATGAATTTATAATACTAACCGTAGTTGTGCGTTTAAATTTTTGGATCATCAAATCTTCAAGTCTTCAAGCTTTAGATTTGATCTCCTTTTTCTTCGGATCACGATCACTTGAACATGAACTTAAGATCCTAAATCTAGCATCCTCTATGTGTATCCACACGTGAATGAATATCTTGAACAATTCTAGATCCGGACTGCTAGATCCAATCATTAGAAAACACATTTTTCTAATATTAAAAGGCTATATGAATTTTGGTGTTCTTGAGCTTTTGATTCTTAATCTAGGCTCAAGAATATGTTTCTCAAACATATGTATTACCCATGAATTATGGCTGGTGAACTCTAAAATCCATAACCCTTAAGGACCCTTAAGACCTAATCCTGTCACCTTAATTATTCTGCAAGAAATTGGCCCAGGCACCTTTGGCACGGTCGTGCCCTAAAACTGGCACGATCGTTCTAATTGGTGCGCACGGCCATTCCCGCCTGATTATTATTGGCACGGTCGTGCTTTATAATCGGCACGGTCGTGCTCTTTATCTGGCACGGTAGTGCCAGATCAAAATTTACCCTTTTTGCCTTTTTAACAATTTGCTCTATTGTGTGTGACCTCATAGGATTATATTAAGTTGGCAATGAGTCAAACCAAGGTCAAACTCATAAATCACGAGCGGACTCTAGCAAGCCATCATGATTACCCAATTAATATAACTTAACGAATTTCGTTCATCCTCATAGAATATATCACAATCCCTTTTGTCACGCAATATCATATTGAACATAAGTCATGGTCTAAGTCAACTTACATTGTTCAATGCTTTCTCGATCCCGAGTAGATTGATATGAGTAAATGACATTGAACATATCAATTCATTTGGGTATGGCCATACTGATGGAAAAAAATTCCACTGTAATAAAAATACCTTGCAAGTATACAAGTACCGAAGTAGCAATGTACAAATGTAAGGGTCGAACCACAGAGACTCGTGGATAAACAAGTTGATTTACTTAATGTAAAGAGTAACCAAAGGGTTTTTTTTTAATTGATTTGATTAATACTAAATTAACTACTCCCTCTGTCCCTAAATGAGTGTCCATTTTCAAAAAATCTTTGTCCCTAAATGAGTGTCTTTTTTTAACATAACTTTCTCCCTAAACGTTTTTTTTTCGATTTTTTTTTTCACCGGTTTCTTTATACGTGCAAAACTAAAGGTTTGAAAAGGATATTACAAGATTATATATGAATCGTTGTTACCAAATTGTTCAAAAAGTTGAGATTTTCAGTATCACTTAAAATGAAATTTGGACACTCATTTAGGGACAGAGGGAGTACTAAACAATGAAAATAAACTAAGAATTACGATCGCAAATTAAAGCAAGGATTGTACTCAAGAATGACAAAGATTCACAGATTGGGATTCATAACTATCATCACTCTATTCTATTTTTAATAATAAAATTACCAAACTTCAAGAAATCGTTCACTTAGTTCAGAATTGGGATGGTCTGATCACCGGATTGCAACTCTATTATTACCTCTATGTGATGTATTCCGCTAGGTCAACAACACACACAAATAATTTATTAAGATCATTAGAACCCTTTGATTGTAGACTCTTTTGATTTCCGCTAAGTCCTCAATTAAATCTAATCACAGAAATACGGTCAATGTATAAACTATCCACGCTAGTGCAACAATTTATACCTAGATGATTTAAAGACCAAAAATATCAATTTATATAGTTGAAATCTCTAAATGAATTAAGATCTATTCCGATGAACAAGAACAAGAATGATGTTAGTTAAGCACGATTAGCATAGAGATCCGATAGTGCTACACTCAATCCATGAACAAAGAAATTAGCTACTCATCGACATAGCAAGAATCGCAAGAATATAATTAAAAACCATAAAACTGGATAAACGCTTGATGATGAAAGAAATCCCAAAATCTTGATTACAATCTTCAATACTAAGAAACCTAAAAGAAAGCATAAAAAAAACTGTTTCTGAAACCTAATCTATTTTATGTAAGAGAGAGGAGTCCAAAATAGGGAAGGAAACAACAAAATATTGGAAAATCAACAAATCCCGTAATTCCTGGCGTAAGGGGCGAGCGGGCGCTCGGTATAGACCAAGCGGGCGCTTGGTCTTAACAGAAGCTGACGTTTTCAGAATTGGGGAGCAAGTTGGCGCCTGGTATCTTTTCAAGCGGGTGCTCGGTGACTGGGCAAGCGGGCGCCTGGTTATTTTGCAAGCGGGCGCCTGACCTCTTTTCCAGATTTTCTTCTTTTCTTCACTTCGACTGTTGACTGTTGTCTTTTCCTGTTGACTTTGACCGTTGACTCTGACTTGGAATTTGATTCTAGCAATGATGGTTTTCAACACTCTAAACATCTAGGACTTTGCAATAAACAAAATAACACTAAAAAGTGTCTCAAAACAAACATATTCTCATAAAGTTCCTCAAATAAATAAAGACCAAAATTACATCAAAACTATTCTAAATTACATCAAAAAGTCACTAACAATAGTATGAAAATGTAGAGATAATACGTGTATAAACCGATCCATCAAATTCCCACACGCTTAGACCATTACTCGTCACAGAGTAATATTCCTAACCCCACATCTAAGCACCGGTCTAATAAAGCATGGAGGAAAATGATACCTATCTCCTCTACATCTCCCAACAACCACGTCAAGAACAACAAAACAAATCACTCGGAGTGTAAAGAACTCCGCTTCCTTATATCTCCCAATACAAACAAATAACAATAAACTTGGCCCTAATTGATATCAACACCAATTAATAAGAAATGAAAACACATATCCAACTAGGGCCCACTCAAAAAGCTAGGAGGAACTAAAATAGCCTACGTTTCCCCCACACTTATCTTTCACTACATCCTCCCTAAAAAAGAAATCAAAGCTAGGATAATCCTTAGCAATGATTTACCTCATAATAAGCTCCAACGCCCCTTATGACTCCACAAAACGAATGAGGATTTCTAACCTAACGCCTCTAAACAAACCTCATACTCCAAATATAACCTACCCAAACACACCAAACCCCCCTTATGTCTCCTACACCATGGGATTTGTTTTCTCTTCCTCTCTTTTTGCCTAGGCGCCCTTTCGGGTTTTCACCTAGCCTCTCTTTTCTTTTCATTTTTTTTTAAATAAATACTAACTAAACTATACAACAAGTGATAGCATCAATCTCACATCAATCCCCACCCCCAAACAAAAAAATAGAGCATTGCCCCCAATGCTCTCACATATTAGTATAAAGACAGGGATAGGAATACCTCAAACAACTCACAGCGAAGGTGGGAAAAAATGGTCCCACGCACCAGGCATACCCAAGCCCGAACTCGACCCCTGATCTGGTCCTCTCATATGATCCTCCCAAGTAGGCCATGCACTGCTAGGCGACGACGGAGGTGGTGCATACGGAGAAGGAGGTGGCAGGTACATCATCGGAGGGAACTGCTCCCCAGGATAGTGATGCGCCATCATCCGGTGTCTATAGTACTGCTCCTCCTGAATGTTGGCGTAAACCGCCTCCTCCAACCTCCTCATACCCTCATCGTTCTCATCCTCTCTGTACTGCCTGTGATAATTGGCCAGTAATTGCTGCTGGTGATACCCCTCAATCTTCTCATCCAAACCATGGATCTGTCCTGACAAATAATAGCTGAGTTCCTTCTGTGTCATCTCCGGTGCATCATCAACATTAGCCTGACCACTGCCCCCATGCTGCCCTATCGGATGTGAACTACCCCCCTCCATCGTTGTTTTGGAAACGGTAGTTCCTGCAGTCAGATTCTTCTGAACTCCCGACAATGAAACCCCCGCCTTCTCTATTAGCCTGGTGATCATAATTGGGAAAATAAAGTTGTTGTGTCCCATGTTGATGGCCCTCTCAACAACCTCATTCCTCATAATGGCTCCAATGTCCACCGGCAACCTTTTCACCATCACATACAACAATGGGGCCCGCGTCCAATGTACCTCTTGATAATGAGCCGTGGGCATAATCCGTTCACAAATAAACCGGTAAATCGCCTTTAGCTCAAATCTCAAGGCACTCATATGGAACAGATATCCATTCTTGTAATAATTTGGGTCCAGCTGCACCCCAAAGGCTTCCGAAAGCTTGGGATATGTACCCAACATATTGTCCTTCATTTCTCCTCTCAATTTCCAGTATTCACAATCCTCCTCTGCAACTCCCATAGACATCCCATACAACTCGTTTATAGTGGCATCATTAAATACCACATCATGCCCCCTCACTCTTACGCTCCCGGCCTCAGTCGCCGAGTGCAAATTAGCATACAACTCCCGCACTAATAAGCTAACCCCCGCTCGAGCCGGCTTTGCCACTAATTTATTCAATTTATAAAAGGCAAACAACTCTTGCAGCCCACAACTCTTATAATCAAACCCCCTTTCAACAGTATCCCCATTACCCTTCTTAGCCTCAAAGAAATCTTGCGACTTTTAAACGGGCACTATCATAATCCAATTCAACAGGGGGAGGGGGAGCACGGCCTTTTCCTTTTGGAGGCATAATTAATATCCACCAAAAAGCTAGAAAATTCTGGAAATTGTCTTACCAGACAGTCGCCGGAAAACCTTGCCGGAAAACCTCACCGGAGTTTGAGAAGATGACCGGGGAAGATGGAGCTTGCCATCACGAACACTTTTTTATTCTATGAATGCCTTGAATCCCTCTCTATGATGCTCAATTTATCTCTTCTTCGTGTTGTTGACACAAACCCCCAATTCCTCCAAACCTTTAATTTTGTGGTGTTCTTGAGTTTAAATCTTGAGGTTTATGGGTGAATATGGGTGAGTATGGAAATTTTGGTGATTAGGGATGGTGAGAGTGATGATTGGTGAGTGGATTTGTAGAGAGAAAGAGGAGGGGAGCATGAAACTTAGAGAGAGAAAGAGGTTAGGGTTCTTGAGATTGAGAGAGAATGAGCCCGATTTGCTCTTAACCTGACTGGAATAGGGCTTGGCGGAATACCAAGCGGGCGCTTGCCCCTTCACCAAGCGGGAGCCTGCCTTGTCCAGAACCAATTCCTCTTTCAAATTAGTCAGTAAGCGGGCGCCTACATCAGAACACGCGCGCTCCAAGACTTTACCAAGCGGGCGCTTGAACACAAACCAAGCGGGCGCCTTGAAATTACAAAAACTCAAGAACCAGAAACCCCAACATAAGCGGGCGCCTATCCTCCACCGCGCGGGTGCTTGATCAGTTTTTTTTTTTTTTTTTTTTTTCGTTCACCTCGCTGGTTGGACTGATTTTCTGCACATCACCACAAACAAACATCACAAGCGTAATATCCTTTATGGAAAAAAAAATAAAAAAAATGACTCAAAATCAAAAAATCTTTTTGGAGGGTGACACTATTTACACTTCCCTATAAACCCACAAACTCAGAGAGATCCATGAAGGATGACACGGACTAACTTTTTGGCCGTACTTTCGTTTCCTACGTTCCCCCTAGGACAATAAGGGGCTCAGGTTACCGTAGTTCGAACCGACCCAAAAATAAAAGACACGAAAACAATAATAATATATATATATATTTTTTTATGAATACCACCACCCCCAAACTTAGAACATGCTATGTCCTCATTACATAAAAAAAATAAACATGCTCCCAAGCTAAGAATGATGATAGACTGGAAGAAAAGAAAACAATTAAAATGATACCTGGTTGGGTTGCCTCCCAACAAGCGCCTTTGTTTTAAGTCTTTGGCTCGACATAATGCCACATGAAGATTATGTGGCTATTTCCGGGTCCGCCAAATCAATTACATCAATCTCATTGATGTCTTCCAAAATTGATAGCCCCTCATAATACGGCTTCACCCGGTGTCCATTTACTTTGAATATTGTCCCATCTTTCAAATCTTTAAGCTCTACTGCTCCATGGGGAAAGTCACGAACCAACTCATATGGACCCGTCCACCTTGAACACAATTTTCTCGGGAAGAGTTTGAGGCGAGAATTAAAGAGGAGGACCTTCATACCCGGTTTAAGAAACTTGGGCTTCAGATTTTTATCATGATATCTCTTGGTCCTCTCTTTGTACAACTTGGAACTCTCATAACTGTCTTGCCTCAACTCTGCTAACTCATCCAAATCGAGCAACCTCTTCTCTCCCGCTAAACCCAAATCCATGTTAAGTTCTTTGGTTGCCCAAAATGACTTATATTCCAATTCTACCGGGAGATGACACTCCTTCCCATATACAATGCGGTACGGACTCATGCCAATGGGAGTTTTGTATGCAGTCCGATACGCCCACAGTGCATCACACAATTTTAAAGACCAATCCTTACGATTTGGACGCACTGTCTTCTCAAGCACTGCCTTGATTTGGCGATTGCTCACCTCCACTTGGCCCGAAGTTTGAGGATGGTAGGCCGTAGCCAACTTGTGACCAGCCCCGTACTTCTTCAGCACTTGGTTGAACATACGGTTAGTGAAATGTGTCCCTTGGTCACTGACGATGACACGCGGTACTCCATACCTGCTAAAGATATTGTCACGCACAAACTTGCACACAACGTTAGCATCATTAGTGCGGGTAGGAATTGCTTCCACCCACTTGGACACATAATCAACAGCAACAAGTATGTACAAGTAACTATGGGAAGGGGGAAATGGACCTATAAAATCAATGCCCCAAACATCAAATATATCAACAATTAAATTATGTTGTAGGGGCATCTCATCTCTTTTTCCTATGTTGCCAGTTAGTTGGCATCTATCACACCTCACACAATATTCCTGAGCATCTTTAAATAAGTTGGGCCAATATAGCCCCGCTTGAAGTACTTTCCTAGCAGTCTTTTGCCCACTAAAATGACCCCCACATTGGAGTTCATGGCAAAACCTCAACACACTAGCCTGCTCATGCTCAGGAATACAACGTCGAATAATCTTATTCGGACACACTTTCCACAGATAAGGGTCATCCCAAATGTAATGCTTCACATCCGACTTAAACTTTCGTTTTTGGTCGTAAGTGAAGTGTGGTGGCATCAAGTTAGTCACAAGATAATTCACAAAATCAGCATACCAGGGCTCTTGGACATGTAAAGCAAAAAGTTGCTCATCCGGAAAACTTTCATTAACCGGAATTGCCCCATCAATAACACTCGTGAAAGTGAAGTCCTCAAGCCTAGATAAGTGATCCGCCACCACATTTTCGGTCCCCTTTTTGTTTCTAATCTCAATATCAAACTCCTGCAGTAGGAGCATCCACCTAAGAAGTCTAGGTTTAGCATCCTTTTCATTTAACACGTATTTTAATGCAGCATGATCGGAGTAGACAATTACCTTGGATCCAAGCAAGTAAGAACGAAACTTTTCAAGAGCAAACACAACTGCTAAAAATTCTTTTTCAGTGGTAGTATAATTCAGTTGTGCATCATTTAAAGTTCTACTTGCATAATGAATCACATGAGGTAATTTGTCCACTCTTTGCCCCAACACAGCCCCAATCGCAAAATCAGATGCGTCACACATGATCTCAAAAGGTAGAGACCAATTGGGGATAGACAGAATGGGGGCACAAGTTAACTTTTCTTTCAACAAATTAAATGCTTCCAAGCATTCTTGGTCGAAGATGAACTCAGTATCCTTAGCTAGCAAGTTACATAAAGGCTTACAAATTTTAGAAAAGTCTTTAATGAAACGCCTATAGAAACCTGCATGGCCCAGAAAACTTCATACACCTTTAACTGACACAGAGGGAGGTAATTTAGAAATCACATCAATATTTTCTTTATCTACCTCAATACCCTTACTAGAAACCAAGTGCCCTAACACAATACCATGCCTCACGAGAAAGTGACATTTTTCCCAACTAAGGGTCAAATTTGTCTCGCAACAACGTTTTAAAACCATTATCAAATTCTCGAGGCATCCATCAAAACTGTCCCCAAATACAGAGAAGTCATCCATGAAGAATTCGACACATCTTTCTATCAAATCAGAGAATATGGAGGTTATACACCTTTGAAAGGTCGCAGGTGCATTACATAGCGCAAAGGGCGTCCTCCAAAAAGCAAATGTGCCAAAGGGACAAGTAAAGGTAGTCTTGGCTTGGTCCACTGGTGCAATGGGAATTTGGTTATATCCTGAGAAACCATCCAAGAAACAGTAATACGCATGTCCTGCTAACCTCTCTAGAATCTGATCAATAAAGGGCAAAGGGAAGTGATCTTTCTTTGTTCCAACAGTAAGTTTGCGCAAATCTATGCACATTCTAAGCCCAGTCACTTACCTAGTAGGCACTTCCTCACCCTTCTCATTAGTGGTGACAGTGTAACCCGATTTCTTTGGAATAACTTGAACCGGGCTCATCCACTCACTATCCGCGATGGAATAGATAATGCCCGCATCTAACAACTTGAGGACCTCTTTCCTAACTGCCTCCTCCATGTGAGGGTTCAACCTCTTCTGTCTTTCTCTATATGTCTTAGCACCATCCACAAGATTAATTTTATGCATGCACATGGAGGGGCTTATGCCTTTAATATCTGCTAAGGACCACCCTATGGCCGACTTGTGCTCACAAAGCACTTTTATCAACTTAGCCTCTTGATCTAGGGTTAGATAAGAGGCAATTATCACTGGTAAAGTCTCACCCTCCCCAAGAAAGACATACTTTAAATTTAAGGGGAGGGTTTTCAGCTCAAGAGCTGAAGGGGTTACAATAGAAGGCACCGACTTCTCATTGAAGTGGCCTAGGGGGTGAAACGGGCCATCATTAGGATGGTGTTCATCGGCCTTTTCCACAGTCATCAGATAAACATCCACATTATCCCTAAGTTTCTCACTGCCAGTTGACAATAAAGACTCTAACTCCTCATAGTCTCTCTCATACCATAAGACCTCACTCACACAGTCCTCAACCACATCTACACAATTACAAGACTCATCATCTATGGGGCTTTGTATGACATCAAACACAGATATTTCAATTTTCTCGTTAGCCACACACATAGATAGAGTTCCATCACCCACATTAATGATAGTGTTGGTCGTGGACATAAATGGACGCCCAAGCAATATGGGAGAATCCTGACCATTTCTAACACTATTGACAGTCTCAAGCACAACAAAATCTATGGGGATAATCAAATTGGCTACCTGGACCAAAACATCCTCCACAATTCCCAATGGCCTCTTGATTGAACGATCGGCCAGTTGCAAGGTCATTGTGGTGGGTTTTAGCTCAGGTAAACCTAACTCAAGATACAAGTAATGGGGCAACAGATTAATGCTAGCACCAAGATCCAACATTGCCTTCACCTTCTTAGAGTCCCCCATAGATATAGAAATGTTAAAACTTCCGGGGTCCTTCAATTTAGGTGGGAGGTTCTGCTGTACCACAGCACTAGCACTTTCTCCCATAATCAACTTCTCATCATTCCCATACTTGGGTTTCCTGGAATTTAATTCTTTGAAAAACTTAGCATAAGCTGGAATATTTTTGATGACATTCAACAATGGGAGATTAATGTTCACTTTTGAAAACATGTCATACAAATCAGACATTTGTTTATCCAGCTTGCTTCTCATAAATCTACCAGGAAACGGTACAGGAGGTACATATGGCTTGGGGGTAGGAGAATCAGTAACAGGAATTTCCCCATGCCATTAGTACTCTTAACAATAACATCCTCAACAGGGATTTTAGAATATTTAGGAGAGGGTTCAGAATGTACCTCACTATTTACCTGTTTGCCATTCCTTAGGGTCATAATGGCCTTGGCTTGCTCCCCTTGACTTGGGAAGGTTCCCGGTTTGTGCCCTTGTTGCCCTTCAGCTAGTTGACCAATCTGGGTCTCCAGCTTTTTGTTGATAGCATCCTGCTGCTTCTCTCTTTGCTCCATCATCATCCTCATCTGTTATTGTTCTTGCAGCATTGACCTCATCATCTCCTCCATAGATTGCTTGGGCTGCTGTTCTGGATTCCCTTGTGGGGGAGGAGCATAAAGAGGTTTTTGTTGAAACTAGTTCCCTTGTTGAAACTGGTTCCCTTGGTTACCCCTCCATGACAGATTCGGATGATATTTCCAATCTAGATTATAGGTGTTAGAGTAAATACCACCTTCATTCTATCGTGGAGGATAACCTTGCATTGCATTAAACTGTTCAGAATCACACTGCGTAACAACTTGGCAACCATTAGTATCATGAGAATTAGAACCACGGTTAGCACAGAAATTAGATACAACATTAGCACTTGATGAATCCATACTAATGTTAAATTTCACAAGATTTTGGTTCATCAAGGCCACCTGTCTAGCAAATTCATCCACACCACTTAACTCATGTACTTCCCTAGGTTTTCCTCTAGAGCCTTTTTCTTAAGAATTGGCCCCTAACATCTCAAATAATTCTTGGGTTTGATCAACAGTTTTAGCTCCTAGAAAGCCACCTGCTGCGTTGTCAACCATAGCTTGGTCAACTTCACTCAACCCACCATAAAATGTTTGATGTAAAAGGGCATCAGTAAAAGCATGATGGGGACACTGCACTTGTAACATTTTAAACCTATCCCACGCCTCATGAAATGGCTCACCTTGTTCTTGAGTAAATCCTATGATTTTCTGTCTAAAGGTGGCCAAAGTGGCATGTGGGAAGAATTTTTTAAGAAAAGCATCATGCAACCCATCCCATGTATTAATGCTCCTAGCAGGAAGTAACATTAGCCAAGTTTTAGCTGCCCCTTGGAGAGCAAAAGGAATGTATTTAAGCCTTAATTGTTCGTCAGTGACCCCCTCCTTAACTGGAAATCCCGACACAATCATCATATACTCTCTCAAGAAGTTCAAGGAATCTTCAGCGGGAAGACCTTGAAACTTAGGCAGCTGACTAAAATAATGGCCCTTTGCCTCATAGGTCTTAGCTGCATCAGTCAAAACAATGCAAGACACCGATGTGTCGACCTTGGGCCTAGCATACTCTTTCATTAAATGATTAGCCATCACTACTTCAATTTCTTCTCCCTCGGTGGAAGAAGTTTCCAATTCACTTAAACCTACCTCTGTCTCGGTGACAGAAGCTTCAGATTCAAATTCAGACTCACTATTAGAGGGAATGCCCCTATCAAGTCTATCAATATTATCGTTCAAAGGGACCAACTCGGGATCCAATGAACGTCTACCAAACATACACCGATTAAATTAATTTGTAAATCACAACAAGTCCCCGGCAACGGCGCCAAAAACTTGATGGAATAAAAATTCAACTGTAATAAAAATACCTTGCAAGTATACAAGTACCGAAGTAGCAGTGTACAAATGTAAGGGTCGAACCACAAAGACTCGTGGATAAACAAGTTGATTTACTTAATGTAAAGAGTAACGAAAGGGGTTTTTTTGAATTGATTTGATTAATACTAAATTAACTACTAAACAATGAAAATAAACTAAGAATTATGATCGCAAATTAAAGCAAGGATTGTACTCAAGAATGACAAAGATTCACAGATTGGGATTCACAACTATCATCACTCTATGCTATTTTTAATAATAAAATTACCAAACTTGTTCAAAAAATCGTTCACTTAGTTAAGAATTGGGACAGTCTGGTCACCGGATTACAACTCTATTATTACCTCTATGTGATGTATTCCGCTAGGTCAACAACACACACAAATAATTTATTAAGATCTACAGAACCCTTTGATTTTGGACTCTTTTGATTTCCGCTAGGTCCTCAATTAAATCTAATCACAGAAATACGGTCAATGTATAAACTATCCACGCTAGTGCAACAATTTATACCTAGATGATTTAAAGACCAAAAATATCAATTTATATAGTTGAAATCTCTAAATGAATTAAGATCTATTCCGATGAACAAGAACAAGAATGATGTTAGTTAAGCACGATTAGCATAGAGTTCCGATAGTGCTACACCCAATCCATGAACAAAGAAATTAGCTACTCATCGACATAGCAAGAATCGCAAGAATATAATTAAAAACCATAAACCTGGATAAACGCTTGATGATGAAAGAAATCCCGAAATCTTGATTACAATCTTCAATACTAAGAAAACCTAAAAGAAAGCATAAAAAAATTGTTTTTGAAACCTAATCTATTTTATATAAGAGAGAGGAGTCCAAAATAGGGAAGGAAACAACAAAATATTGGAAAATCAACAAATCCCGTAATTCCTGGCATAAGGGGCGAGCGTGCGCTCGGTATAGACCAAGCGGGCGCTTGGTCTTAACAGAAGCTGACGTTTTTCAGAATTGGGGAGTAAGCGGGCGCCTGGTATCTTTTCAAGTGGGCGCTTGGTGACTGGGCAAGCGGGCGCCTGGTTATTTTGCAAGTGGGCGCCTGGCCTCTTTTCCAGATTTTCTTCTTTTCTTCACTTCGACTGTTGACTGTTGACTTTGCCTGTTGACTTTGACCGTTGACTCTGACTTGGACTTTGACTCTAGCAATGATGGTCTTCAACACTCTAAACATCTAGGACTTTGCAATAAACAAAATAACACTAAAAAGTGTCTCAAAACAAACATATTCTCACAAAGTTACTCAAATAAATAAAGACCAAAATTACAACAAAACTATTCTAAATTACATCAAAAAGTCACTAACAATAGTACGAAAATGTAGAGATAATACGTGTATAAACCGATCCATCACATACACTATCATCAATCTCGCCCTTCGAGTGGCCTAAGCAGATATCTCTTTTGAGGGAGGGACAAATCCCATCTTGACTTATCATTCTTCCCTACAAGAATCTGATTATGCCAATCATAACCTTTATGACTACCTGGTTAAGGGCAGCGGTTGACTATATTAAACATAACATTCATCATGTGGAAGACCATGATAATCTCATGTCTAAGGATATCAAATGATATAACTATATGAGATTTAATTATGACATTTGACCATGACATAAATCTCATAGGTGGGTCAAGTCCAGTACTCGTTCACCAACAAGTACCCATAAGTTTAATTTGTATCGCATACACATGATCATCACATGATCATCAATTAAACTTATACTAGTTCTTCATATGTACTAGGGATGGGGATTATTAAAATAAACATGTAAAACATATAATAATCCAAGGTTGTTATCTCCATAACAAATGAGAACATGACATAACGCAAGGCCTTTCTCACGGGCCTAGGGCATAATCTCCAACAGAAGAATGTTTACCATTGCAGTTAGTTAGAGAATCCTCAACAGGAAATGGTGGAGAAGGAGGGGAAGCATGTAAGGTAGAATCAGAATCCCAACCACCTAGGTCATAATCGGACCCATCGGAAAAGCTATTAGAATACAATCTTTTAAAGCCATGAAGAAAAGTTTGACGTTTCAAAAGTTAAGTATGAGAAAATAAAATGTAAGAAGGAAAGAGACATAAGTTACCTTTTATAGGCCTGGTAATAGGAAGAGGCGGGGAGATGGACAGTCACCATAAATGCTGATGTGAAAGAAAAGACATGCAAAGGTAGACAGTCATCAATAAATGCGTTATGTTCTCTAGGTAATGATCAAACAGGAACCCCAAAGGGTCACATCAAGTGGCGTACCTCAGAAATATTTACATTTGGAGAAAGAAAATAGATATAAAGTTCAACATTAAAGATCACGTCAAAACAATAACAAAATATTCAAAGTTTCAAAACCTACACTATTACAGCAAAACACCCAGGGCACAGCCCGGTCTGACTTTCAGCTTATTGGAGGGGGTTTACTTCAATCTCTGGAATACAGGAAGATGCATTAGGATCAGCGGCAGGATTGGTTGGAGTTTGGAGAGCTTCAGCTAGAGCAGAGACAAAAGGAGAAAAAGGGCGGACCATACCTTCAACGTAAGGGCCATTGGGGCCAAAAACATCCTCCAAGACTACGGACAGAGGCAGGGCATAGTCATCACCCGTAAACCGAAAATAATTAATAGCCTTTAATAAAGGTTGGACGGTAATAGGAGAGACCGGAGGAAGAGCATTCCGGACTGATTCAGGAAGCTCTATAAGTTGGTCTTCAGTAAACGGAACAAGGGCATGGCCGCTAAAACATTCGCAGTCCGTGGCCACAATAGAGCATATGATGGCTATTTCTTGAGCAGTATACTTGCCCGTGGCCGCTAAATTTCGGGCAAGGGTATGCATCGCCATCTCATATTGGCCAAGACCCATGGTATTCAATAAATCGGTCTGCTCCTTAGAAACTTTATTCTCCTTGACTGCTTTTGTTCTCTCCTCCTCCAAGACCAGCTCTCGATCATGTTCAAAGCGCAGCTGATCAAGTAACTTACCATTCTTTTCATCCACCTTCTCAGACAACTCATCGATTTTCCTCTGCCCTTCCTCTAAAGCCTTTTGAAGCTCAGCACATTGTTTCTCAAAACGCCATCTTTCTGACTCAATACTCTATTTCTCTGCTTCAGATTGATCCTTCGCTTCCCGAGCAGTGGTCAACTCTTTGTTCAGATTGAAAATCTCCGTGGCCGCGTTCATCACCTCAGCATCTTTCTCTTTCATCTCTTTGCACGAGCTCTCCAAATCCTTAGCCAGCTTGTGGTTCTCCTCCCGACTCTCCAACAATTCCTTGTTTCTGGCCGCAATAATGGACACATCAGCTTCATGCCTAGCTCAAAGATAGAGCAGATCATTGATAACCTATAACGAAAAGAAAAGGTCAATACTGAAAGGAAGAAAATCATTGATAAGGAAGAAAGATCAGTAGAAAACCTCAGTCAAAGTACGCCCGTCATGTCTAATTGAGGCTATGGGGTTGGTCTCAGACAAGACCTTTTGTTGATAATCCAGGAAGTGGAGATGGTGCAGCGGTCTATCGTCTACATAAGCATTAGCACTACGGCGATTGTGCAAATCCACCCCAAACACCTCTGGAGATTTGATGATTCTCAACCCAAAGTCTTTAGCTCGTGCCCAGTCTTCAATAGGATCAATTGGATAAATCCCAGAACAAATAGTCCCTCGAGAAGGAGAAGAGGCGGCGGTCTCAGCAGTATTGAAGCTGGTTTTTTTATGCTTATCTTTTTGGGGGTTTTGTTCCGCGGGCGCCGGTCTTTTTCTTCCCGATTCTGGAGGAGAAGAACCTGATTCAGTAGATGTCTGGGAAGTATGGCGGTTCCAATCATACCTATAACACTGGCCATGGTTTAACGGGGATTCGGCGATAGGTTTCGGGTCAAAAGTGGATGGGAAGAGGACACTGCTCCGGTCTTGTCAACTTTGTCCGTGATGGGGAGTCTATTCCCCAAAGCTTCTGTCCTCTTAAGAGCGTCAGCTCTTTTTTGCTTCTCAGCAAGGGCAGCAGCCCTGGCCGTAATCTTAAGCTCGGCAGTGCTCTTTGGAGGCATGGTGATTGAACGATCTACAGTTGAAATTGACAAAGATTAGAAACATACAACAATGCTGATTATGTAATGGAAAACAGGAGGACATGAACAAGTAAATACTAGTTAGCCCGGGGTCATGGCATGATGCCCCCGAATTGCAAAAAACACAGTCTGCGCCAAAGATAAAAGATTGATGAACCCTCCAGTCGGGATCGCGCCACAGGGGAATTATGGTAACTCGAGGTAAAACGCCAGTAGAGCGAGATGGGGCCACTACAGCAAAGATTAAAAGATCATCATCATCAATAATAGCCTGAACGTCGAAAACTTGAGGAATCTTAACTATGGAGTTATCTTCTTTAACGATGGTCCTCTAAGACCTGTCAAGATAAGCCTCTAAGGCCGCAGTAAGCTCTTGTCCTTCATCATGAGTGGGAAAGTTCCTCCTAGAAACGGAAATAGGGGCTATGTGTAGGTACCTCGGAAAAACTACAACTTGGCTAGAGCGGTGAATTATCCTAGGATGTCTATTTTGGTTTTAAGTGTTTAGAGTCGCCACCTATGTTATTAAGGGAACATAAGAAAAACCTAAGAATAGCCTAAGTTTATGTACAAAACCAGAGATTCGGGAGAGAAGGGTTCGGGGGTTAGGTGACGGAGTGGGAAGTACTTAAACACCCACTTCACCCCGCTTACGCGGGTCTTGCTACTAAAGGTGTTCTAATGCTAAAAAGTCCTTCTTTTATTGATATTAAAAATGTGCTAACAATTACATAGTGAAGAAAAGGGGAATTGCAAAGGGAAATAAAAGAGAATTGTTTTATGTATTAATTCATGCGAAAGATTACATTAAGAGAAGAATAGTAAATTAAACTAGAGTTTAGAATGTTGGAATATAACCTTGACCAAACTTTAATAGTGAAGTGACCTTTTTGATTATGTTCCCTTTTTATGGGGATTGCATGCAATGACTAGACAAGTAAAATAAGAGAAGAATAATAAAGTACTTTTAGAAAAGAAGAACTTCAAACTTTAACTTGGAGATGGAGTTGTTGTAGAGAAATTGTTGTGCAATACTTTGTGTAGTGTTTTTGTAGAGAAATGTTGTTGAGAGAATTTGTGTAGAGTTTAGGTGTAGAGAAAGTTGAAGTCCCCAAGGTCTTTTTCTAAGGTAAAAAAGAAGATGTTTTTATAGGTGAAAAAGAGAGGAAAATATGGTCTTTCAACCAATAGGAAAATAGAGAAAATTAAATAATAAAGAGAAAATCAAATAATAATAAAAAGAAATATTTTGTTTTAAAGAAAAAGCTAAGAATATGGGATTGGGAGTTATAGAATAAGGGGGGATGAATGTGGATGTAAAAAGGAGTTTTTGTGATCAAGAAAATGGAGGGAAAATAATGCAATCTGTAACTGCCAAAATAGGAAGCGCGCGAGTCCGGCCTATTGGACCAAACGCGCGCGCATCCCATGACCATTACGGGAGGCGCCCGAGGGTGAACAGGACAGAATGACAGAAATGACTCTAAAGTTAACTCTGTTATTCAGTTTAGTTCAAAACTAACGGAATCAGTTATGAACTTAACCGAAGTAACAGAAATTAACAAAAACATGTTAAATAAAAATACTATGTATGCAATCGGGGTATGAGAGGTCCAAGGTGGGGTGTCTATAGATCCCCTCGGCGGCGTGGATTGTGAAGTAAAACGCACCGACGAAAGAAAGACATCCGCCGAGGACACCACCAAGAAAAAGCAAAGACTCGATGAAAACAAGATTTTGGAATTACGAAGGGTAGAGGTGCGCTCCCTGTATGAGCGACTTTTACTGATAGAAGAGGTACAGTGATATGAAACGGCCCACCGTGGCTAAGGTTTAGGGTCTAATGAGCAGACTGAGGCTGGAACCGTTTAGAGGATCCGTTTGCCGGTTTAAAGTCCATTGAGCAGACTGACTGGAGCCGTTTAGGGGATCCGTTCGCCGAGTTTAAAGTCCGTTGAGCGGACTGGCTGGAGCTGTTTAGGGGATCCGTTCGCCAAGTTTAAAGTCTATTGAGCGGACTGGCTGGAGCCGTTTAGGGGATCCATTCGCAGAGTTTAAAGTCCGTTGAGTGGACTGGCTAGAGCCGTTTAGGGGATCCGTTCGCCGAGTTTAAAGTCCGTTGAGTGGACTGGCTGGAGCCGTTTAGGGGATCCGTTCGCCGAGTTTAAAGTCCGTTGAGGGGACTGGCTGGAGCTGTTTAGGGGATCCGTTCGCCGAGTTTAAAGTCCGTTGAGCGGACTGGCTGTAGCCGTTTAGGGGATCCGTTCGCTGAGTTTAAAGTCCGTTGAGCGGACTGGCTGGAGCCATTTAGGGGATCCATTCGCCGAGTTTGAAATCCATTAAGCGGACTGGCTGGAGCCGTTTAGGGGATCCGTTCGCCTGTTTAAAGTCCATTAAGCGGACTGTTTCTTAAGAGGTGGTGATTTCAGTGGTTCACCATGGACCAAATTTCTGTTTGGAGCCGCATTTGCTGTGTGCTTGTACCTGTTATGTATATGCTTTGCAGATATATGTGTTTGTGCGAGATGTGAAATAGAAATTGCAAGAGAAAATTGTGATTGTGGTGTGATGTGATTTGCAGAAAGCGTGAATGATGTTCATACCTTCACTTACCATTGCCTCTTGATTTGAGATAGATTTATGATGTTTGTGACTTTGATGGAGAATGTTGCAGTGGTACCTGTTATGTGTATGCTTTACAGATATATATTTATTTGTGTGTGAAGAGAAATTGTACTTGTGGTGTGATGTGATTCGAAAAGCAGAGATTTGCATGAGAGAGAGATTTTTCAAGGATGGATAAATTGCTTTTGTGTGCGATGTGATTTGAAAGGAGCTTTGATGGATGATATTCATACCTTCACTTACCATGGCCGCTTGATGGATTTCTGATGTTGCGGAGGATGCTTTCACTTTCGATGGAGGCATGATCACTCTTGATGATGGGTTGGTCGTGCCCAAGGGCTGCCTACATATCCCCTTGAAAGGAATCAGACCAGCATAGTTCAAGTGTGATGGAAAATGCTGGGGAAGAAGCTAGGAGCAAAGCAAAATGAAGCACATACTTTTTACACAAGTAAAGAGACAAGAAAAAGAAAAAATAAAAATCTTTTTGTCTTTTTTTTTTTATTATTAATATTAGAAGGAAAAGAATATGTACACATGTGAGAATTTTTTTTTTTTTTAGTTCGTGGGTGAACCATTTTAACCATTGTGTGTTTGTAAAGCCAACCCAAGATCAAGTCATGTTCGGTCGAAGTCCGAATTGCCTCGCTTGAATTCTGTTGTCGCTGTTGTGCCCAACGAATATGGATGTCTAGCCCCAAGAGATTTGTCGATTATGGGGCTTCAAAGACTTTCGATGCCGAGATAAGGGATTGCTGATTGTAAAGCCCCTAGAACGCCTTTGATTCCAAAATTTGAGTGACTCGTGAAGCCCCAAGAGAAGATTATTGATACCAAGATTCGAGAGATTACTAAGCCCCAAATTTCTTGTACTTGTTGTATGCGACTTGAAGATGGTGGGTTGTGAAGACCTATCGATGTAAAGCCCCAAATTATATTGGAATCGGCTCGGTATTATATTAATAACGGATGAACCATCGGGTAGAGTTCTTGATGGAGATATCCTTCTTAATCTTAATGGGGAGATGAATGGCCTCACTATAGTCGGTACCCAAATGGCGGAAAGCTTACGTCAAAAGATGCAGTAATGTCTTGTGGTGTCGTCGAGGTCGCGGATGATAAGGTCTTGGTGTGATAAGGTCCCAAATGGGTATGCTTGCTTGAGTCTTCTTGAGTTGAACTAATGACGGATCTTCAGATGCAACTAGTGCTTTGAGGCCCAACTTTGTCTGAACCACACGTTTTTCTTTTGATCTTGGACAAGGGGGTGCTGTATTGCAGAAACATTGGGATTATTACCCGCTATAACCCAGTTTTGATAGAGTTTAGCATATTAAATCTTTTCCCTTTTCTCTAAGACTTCCTTCATAATCTCGTTGTAAGTTAAAATATAACAAGAATCATCAAATTCATTCATAACATTGGAGCCCTTATTACAAACGTGAAGTGCTAAGAGACCCTTGAAGCTTGCTTGGTTCCATGAAGACTATTCCCCACATTGAATTGGTCGAGTATCATCCCCCAAAAATATTATCAATTGCGAAGCCCAAATAGTACCCTTTGCCTGGATTACTGTAATGCCGTAGCCCAAAAGATTGTAGATGGTGAAGCCCCTTGAGACCTTTGGTGCCAAACTTATTGAGGAAGCTTCCAATATTGCATATGACTTTGCTGGGGCCATCGTTGGGAGATGAAGTGAATTGCTTCTTGCTGAGGGAGCCTTTGAAACTTGATTGTAGACCCTAGTGTGCCACTATTGATTACAAGTAGAGCGAGAAAGGCATATCCTTGATTGGGGGAACAGGCACGAGCACACATGACATGAAGGCTTTTCGATATTCCTCTTGAGAGACTTTGAGGATAGTCTCACACATCTTTCTTGAGCGTAGCCCCTAGGGCATCATCATTTGTAGATCAAAGAAAGAGACTCGTCCTCGTGAGAGGGAACAAACATAAAAGGACATGGCAAGAGCTACTCCATTCTCGGGAAGCCTTTCGACATACTTTAGAGGCACATGCTTGAAGAAGCTCGAAAACTGAGTCACACGTTGTTTCCATTTGTGATCCAAACCAATTGACTTACTGGGGATTATTTGTGCACCCTCGTACCCCTTAATGATGGGCTCATTCTCGGATGCATCTTAGTTACCATAGGGCTTCTTTCACATGAACATGAAAATGGATATTGCAAGAACAACCTCTCTTATGCCAATAACCCAAAACAACCTTTGATTGTGCCGTATCTTGTCGAGCCTTTTGCAATTCCAAAGTTGACTCGGCGGGGAATTGACATTCTGAGGAGATTCAATGTAGAACTTCTGTAATTGTCTTCTTTAGAGGCCGGGGATCTCCATTTCTCTTTCCCTTCTCTCTCTCACTCTCTCATTTTTTTTGTGACGCACCCTTTTTTTTTGCCTAGACCGCCCTTTCGGGTTTTCAATCTAGCGGGCATCTCTTTTGCGTCTTCATTTTTTTTTACTCAATTAATAAGGAAGTGTGCATTGACTCTAGCTGAGGATGAGAGACATGTGATTTTTGCGGTGAAGACCTTTTGTCACTAATGATGAGTGACATTGACTCAACTAGGGAAGTGGCCCCTAGTATTGACTTCATGTATTTATATATTTTTTGAATGACTACCAAAGACAAGTAAGTCATTAAGAGAGAAGAGAAGGAAAGCCCCAATTTGATTTCAAGAAACTGAGAGCATAGCTAAAAGAAAAGAAGCCCCTAGACTCGACAAGGAACGCAAAACGATTCCAATTCTAAGAAAGTTATTCAATCTTGTGGTGATTAATTCATTGGCAAATGAATTGTACAAAGATATCTTGACAAGTTCAAGAGGAAGGTCAATCACCATAACGCACTAAGGCTAAATATATTTTCTTTCTTGCATTAGACCGGACCCGAAGGTTGCCTACGTTCCTCCAGTGTAGAGGCTCAGGTCACCGTAGTTCTTGTGGATGCTCCTTTCGTTGCGAGGATTTGTTGCTGCTTCGTCCTTTGTTGGTGGAATGATGATGATCTTGTATTTCTTTGATTGAGGGGGATTTTTTTTTAATTTTTTTTTGTGCTCTAACTTTTGCCTAGGTTGTTTTGAAGAGTCAACCTAGCGAGCCCTTTTTTTTTATCCCCCTTGAAACATTGCTTGATTTTTCTCCATGGTTGTTGGTCCACCTTTCTTTGTCTTTCGCCTTGATGTTTTGGATTTGTTTTCGTCGTTGATGTTGTCATCGATGTTTAGCCCCTAGGCGTTCAAGTGCTAGCCTTCGTTCTAAAACTTGTTTAGACATCTTTTCATCATCTTGCCAAGAATTAAATTGAACAACTTGGAAGAGTGTATGAGGACAAGAACGACTTTTATTTGATAAGACCGACTCAAACTTTGACATTAAAGAGATGGAAGAAAACTTAATGCACACATTAGAGGACTTTTGACTCTTTTTTTATTCCTATTACTAGGTAGAGAAAGAGAAATGGAGATTGTTGTCGTTCTTGTCGTTGTAGTTCTCCTTGTTGCATGATCTCTTGTTGAAGCCCCATTTCAAATCTGAGCCTCTTCCTTAATGAGTTGATCTTCACCCACGGTAAATTCACCATTTTCGATCAAATCTTGGATGATGTTTCGGAGAGCGAAGCATCCCTCGGTAGTGTGGCCGCTATGCTTGTGGTAGTTGCACCATTCACCAAATGCATGATTCTTTGGTATCATCTTTGGCTTGTACCCTTCCAAAGGCTTGACCTTTCCACTTGCCACCAAAGTTTCAAATGCCTCGGCTTGGGTCATTCTTAGGAGAGGAGTGAAAATTCGGTTGTTGGCGGCACATTTTTGACTTTTGAGGGGTGGGCCACTTGAGCATGCTTTACCGTTGACCTTTGCCTTGTTGTCGGTGAACTCTTGCAGACGGGCCTTAAGTTTGGAAACTTCTTCCTCGTGAATTCTTTTCTCACGAGCGAAATGGGCTTGCCACAAATCATCCTTGCGGCGGGCATCCTCGACAAGTCTATCCATTTGTTCCCCCATGGCTCTTATTTGTTGGTGTTATGCCCTAGGCATGTTGTTTGTAAAACAAATGTTATTATTTATAAAGATATTGAATGTTTGATTATTATCTCTTTTGCATGTTTATTATAATAATCCCCGTCCCTAATAATTATTATTAATTATTAGTATAAGTTTAATAGATAATCATATGATGATTATGGTGTATGTGATACAATTAGACTTATGGGTATTTATTGGAGAAAAAAATACTGGACTGACCCCTATGAGATTTATGTCATGGTCACAATGTCATAATTAAGTCTCATATAGTTATATCACTGGAATCTCTAGACCTGAGGTTATCACAGTCTTCCACATGATGAACATTACGTTTGACATATTCAAATGTTATCCCTAACCGGATAGCTATAAAGAATATGTTTGGCATAATCGGAATCATGTAGGGAAGAGTAATAAGCCAAGATGGGATTTGTTCCTCGTCAAGAGAGATGTCAAGCTTTGGCCACTCGATGAATGGTATTGATGAAATGCATGGCCGTGCTCAAATAAGATTTGTATTATCAATACATTCGGGATCGAGAAAGCATTGAACAAATGTAAGTTGACCATTGACCATGGCTTACGTTCAATAGACATCGTGTAACAAAGAGATTGTGTTATGTTCTATTTTAGGAAACTTTGGAGTTCAAAGTTATAATAATTGGGTAGTCATAATGGCTTGCTAGAGTCCGCTTATGACTTACGAGGTTTGACTGGTTCGGACTCGTTGCCAACTTAGTATAATCCTATTGGGTCACACACGCAGAACGGATAATTAAAAGGAGCAAAAAACGAAGTAAAACGGATCCTGCCTAAAGGATCCGTACGGATGAATCTGGGTGCTTCCAGAAACATCCGTACGGATGGTTTTGCCCGGCAGAATCAGTTTTTAGGAAAACTCTTGTTGAACAAGAAAACCTAAATCCTAAAGGGTTTCTGAAACCCCTTGAATATAAATACAGACTGACGGGAATTGTTCCCTAGTTGTTGATTTGATCAATTCCAAAGTCTTTCTTAGAGAGAGAAATCACACATTATATTCTTGGGTTATTGTGATTGATTAATCTCAATTATCAAGTCACAATAATAATTAGGAGCTTTGAAGAATTGTTCTTCAACATCGTTGATCAATCCGAAGACCTAGCAGTCAAGTTCAAGAAGGCGTTCTTGAAATATGTTCATTGTGTGGATCACCGGTAGAGGGCATTCATATTAACGCTTAATCCAAGTTTTACATAACGATCTACAAGGGTTAGTTTCTTTCATCTTGTTATTATGAATTATTGTTCATAGCGGATCTAGGCTATTGGGTTTTATTCATGTCTATATTCCGCTGCGCATGATTGCATGAAACCCAACAGTGGTATCAGAGCCCCGTTGATGATCAATAATTCTAATATTATCATGATATAATTATTTAATACGATTATTTAATTGGTATGATCATGAGATAGATGAATTTATGTGATGGATTTTACATTAGATATAAAATATGCATGCTAGTTGATGTGGTTGTAATATTGATTTGATTAATATGTATGATTGCATGCTTAGATTATCATGTTTTAATTGGATTATTTTATTGATGATCTTGATCTAATTTGTATGTGGAATAAATTGGTTATTGAATATATGAATTAGATGGGTTAAAATTCGTAATCTGCAATTTCATGTTTCTGTAATCTGATTATGTATAAACACGATATTAAGATTGATCGAATTTCTGAAATCTGAAAATCTGGAAAAACTGGGATTCTACCTAAGAATCCGTACGGCTGGTTTGGGAGCCTCCAAACAAATCCGTACGGATGCTTTAGTTCACTCCCAGATTTCATTCTGACTTCTCATGTTCAGATTGTTCTGCAAATTGTTTGCAGAATTCGAATCTAGAAACAGAAACTGGTTTCAGACGGCTGGTTTTCGAAACCGTGTTTCCTGAAACAGTTTTCTGCGAAGAATTCAAAGTAACTGCAGAAATCAGAGTTCTAAAGAGTTTAGAACTGCTATAATCTGTGAGATTAAGAGACAATGAAAGATCTTGAGACAAGTGGCCAATCTATACGGGAATGTGGATGCCTTTTGGCTTAGTTTCGACCGTATAGAGAAGTTGCTTGGTTTCTTGATCCTAGTACGGGAATGTGGATGCCTTTTGGCTTAGTTTCGACCGTACGGTTTGTCCTCTCAATTTCAAGATGCTCTGCAGAGGGTTTGGACTATACCGATTTGATCCATTTCAGATGGCTGGTCTTTAAAACCGTGTTTCCTGAAATAGATGTAAGTTCAGAAGTCCAGACATAGAGATTAGAATCTTAAAGGAGTTTAAGATTGGAGTAATCTCAAAGGTTTCAGACTTTAATCCTTAACTAGCGCAACTATTGTCACATAAAATTAATTCGGTTAATTGATTAACTTTATGTGTGTGAACCTTCTTAAAATTTAAGTTATGTGCCAATCCATGATTCAAACACTTGTGAGTACATGGGTAGTTTTATGCGGGCTCTGCCAAAGCGAGGCGCATTAATTCTATTCATTTATGAATAAGATGAGGAAAGAGTGATTCCTATACGTTTAAAATGGTTTGACTTAATTGGGCTATCAAAAGACAAAGTTTTGGGCCTAAGGCACAGATGAGATTGAAATTTGTTAGACATATGATGTCTAAATCTCATAAAGGATCTAAGATTCATATATGATATGATTGACAAGGAGTTGTCTACCTAATTAATTTAATTTTGAGCAGTATCGCCAAAGCGGACTTGAAATTAAATTAAAGTTGGATCTTAGCCCATTTAAATTATATGATACATTAGATGTATTTGAAGGTTATATAATTTAGTGGGAGTATTTGTGAAATACTTATAATATCTTTAATTAAGTTAGTACTTATATTTAATTATATGTTTGCATAATTGTAGATAATGGCTCAAAGTACTGGTTCTTTATCATTGCGATCTATCCTTGAGAAGGAAAAACTTCAAGAAAATGGATCTAACTACACGGATTGGATCTGTAGCCTTAGAATTGTTCTAAAGCATGAGGACAAGCTCTATATTCTTGATGATCCCGTTCCTGAAGAGGAACCTGCTTCTAATGCACCCAAGGATGAGAGAAACGCCTACAAGAAACACAAAAGTGATTCTCATGAGGTGGGTTGTCTTATGCTTGCGGCCATGTGTCCAGAGCTTCAGAAGACTCTTGAACACTTGGAGGCATTTGACCTTGCTGCTTCATTGAAAGATATGTTTCAAGAACAAGCAAGGCAAGAGAGGTTCGACACTATAGCTGCCTTGGTCTCATGCAAGATGAGCGAAGGGCAGTCTGTGGGCCCTCATGTTTTGAAGATGAAGGCTCACTTTGAGCATCTAGAGAGGCTTGGCCATCCCATTGATGTTGAGTTGGCCACTGATTTTATTCTTAATTCATTGCCCAAAAGCTATAATCAGTTCGTCATGAATTTTAATATGCATGGGATGGATAAGTCCCTGTCTGAGTTGCATGGGATGCTAAAGACAGCGGAAAATAAAATCGGTAAAGAAGTCGCTCCTGTGCTCGTAGTGACAAAAGCAGGAAAAGGCTCTAAAGGCAAAGGCAAAGGGGTTAAGGCAAAAGTTGTCAAACCCAAGATTGGCAAGGCAATTGTTGCCAATGCTACTATGGCTAAACCTACTTCCCAAAAGGATGCAATCTGCTTCCACTGCAATGAGATTGGTCATTGGAAACGAAATTGCAAGGTTTACAAGGAAGAGTTAAAGAAGAAGAAGAGCAGTGGGACTGCGTCTACTTCAGGTATCTATGTTATAGATATTCTACTTTCTACTTCTAGTTCCTGGGTATTAGATACTGGATGTGGATCTCACATTTGTTTGAATGTGCAGGCACTAAGGAATAGGAGGCTACTCAAAGATGGCGAAGTGGACCTACGCGTGAGGAATGGAGCAAGAGTTGCTGCATTAGCCGTAGGAACATATGATGTCATTTTACCTAGCGGATTAATTCTTGTTTTGAACAATTGTTATTACGTTCCGGATTTGAGTAGAAATATTATTTCAGTTTCTTGTTTGGATAATGAAGGTTATAGTTTTCTTATTAAAAATAAGAAGTTTTCTTATTAAAAATAAGAAGTTTTTTATTTATTTAAATGATATGATTTATTGTACTGCATGTTCATTTAATGGCCTTTATGTTTTTGATGTTGAGAATGGAAATAATGAGAATATTTATAATATAAATAAAAAAAATCCAAACCTAATGATGTAAATCATACTTATTTGTGGCATTGCCGTCTTGGTCATATTAATGAGAAGCGTATCTCAAAACTCCATGGGGACGGACTTTTGGATTCACGTGATTTTAAATCATATAAAACTTGTGAGTCTTGTTTACTTGGAAAAATGACAAAGACACCTTTTACTAAGAGTAGTGAAAAGGCTAGTGACTTATTGGGACTCATACATACTGATGTGTGTGGACCAATGAGCTGCAGTGCTAGGGGAGGATATCAATACTTCATAACTTTTACTGATGATTTTAGTAGATATGGCTATGTCTACTTAATGAAACATAAAAGTGAATCTTTTGAGATATTTAGAATATTTCAAAATGAAGTACAAAATCAACTTGGTAAAACTATTAAGGCACTTCGATCTGATCGAGGTGGAGAATATTTAAGCCAAGAATTTGACAATCATCTTAAAGATTGTGGAATTGTTTCACAATTAACTCCACCTGGAACACCACAATGGAATGGTGTGTCTGAGCGGAGAAATAAGACTTTATTAGATATGGTACGCTCCATGATGAGTCAAGTTGATCTTCCTTTAACCTTTTGGGGACATGCACTAGAAACTGCTGCTCTTACACTAAATAGAGTTCCAACTAAATCTGTTCCAAAGACTCCATATGAGATGTGGACTGGAAGAAAACCTAGTTTGTCTTTCATGAAGATTTGGGGTTGTGATGCTTATGTTAAGAGAATGATCTTTTACAAACTTGCACCAAAATCTGACAAGTGTTATTTTGTGGGTTACCCTAAAGAAACTAAGGGTTATTACTTTTACAACCGCGCGGACAACAAAGTGTTTGTTGCCCGAGATGATACTTTTCTAGAGAAAGAGTTTCTCTCCAAAGAAATTAGTGGGAGTTAAATTAATCTCGAAGAAGTTCGAGAACCTGAAAATAATGTGGAACAAAATGTTGGATCTGAACAAGTTTCACAAGGTGTTGTGGAACCTATTCAGAATACTCAAGTTCCTCGCAGAACTGGTAGGGTGCGATCCGAACCAGAGAGATATGGATTTCTCATGACGGATAGCAATGAAGTGGAAGTCATATTTGATGACGAACCTACTTCCTACCAAGAAGCGATGTCCGCTCCTGATTCAGATAAATTGTTTGGAGCCATGGAATCTGAAATTAAGTCCATGTATGACAATCAAGTTTGGAACTTGATTGATGTACCCGAAGGTGTAAAAACCATAGGATGCAAGTGGGTTTTCAAAAGGAAAACTGGCATGGATGGTAAGGTGCATACTTATAAAGCTAGACTTGTAGCGAAAGGCTATAGGCAGATTCATGGAATCGACTATGATGAAACCTTTTCGCCCGTAGCAATGATCAAGTCTATAAGAATTTTACTTGCCATAGCCGCATATTTTGACTATGAGATATGGCAAATAGATGTCAAAACAGCGTTCCTTAACGGGAACTTAATTAAGGATGTTTATATGACACAACCTGAAGGTTTTGTAAATTCCAGAAAATTCTAACAAAGTATGCAAATTGTAAAGATCCATTTATGGATTGAAGCAAGCCTCTAGGAGTTGGAATCTTCGATTTGATGAATCGGTCAAAGAGTTTGGCTTCATCAAGAACGAAGATGAACCTTGTATATACAAGAATATTAGTGGGAGCATAGTACTATTTCTTGTGCTATATGTTGATGACATATTAATCATTGGAAATGACATTCCTGCACTGCAGTCTGTAAAGACTTGGTTAGGAAAGTGTTTCTCAATGAAATATATGGGAGAAGCCGCTTACATCCTTGGCATAAGGATCTATCGTGATAGATCCAAGAAATTGATTGGTTTAAGTCAAGATACATATATTGACAAAGTTCTTAAGAGATTCCACATGGAAAACTCTAAGAGAGGAAATTTGCCAGTAGGTCATGGTATATCTCTAAGCAAGAATCAGTGTCCTAAGACAACTGATGAGCGTGATAGAATGATTGGGATTCCATATGCTTCCGCAATTGGATCAATCATTTATGCCATGATATGTATTAGACCCAATGTATCGTATGTTTTAAGCATGACGAGCAGATACCAATCAAATCCTGTGAGAGTCACTGGATTGCAGTCAAGACGATTCTTAAGTACTTGCGAAGGACTAAAGATTCGCTCTTGGTGTATGGAGGAATGGAAGATGATCTTGTTGTAAGTGGTTACACAGATGCAAGCTTCCAAACCGACAAGGATGATTCTAGATCGCAATCTGGATTTGTATTTGTGCTCAATGGAGGTGTTGTTAGCTGGAAGAGTTCTAAGCAAAGTACCATAGCAGATTCTACAACTGAAGCTGAGTATATTGCTGCATCCGATGCTGCTAAAGAGGCTGTTTGGATTAAAAAGTTCATTGGTGAACTAGAAGTGGTTCCTAGCATTGCTAATCCAATAGACCTTTATTGTGATAATAATGGTGCTATTGCTCAAGCAAAGGAACCTAGATCGCATCAAAAATCCAAACACATACTTAGGCGTTTTCATATCATTCGAGAGATCGTTGATAGAGGAGACGTAAATATATGCAGAGTACCAACTGATGATAATATTACAGACCCATTGACAAAGGGTCTTCCGCAAGCAAAGCATGATGGTCATGTTAGGTCTATGGGTATTCGATACATTAATTAGGCCTAGTTCAAGTGGGAGATTGTTGGTGTTATGCCCTAGGCATGTTGTTTGTAAAACAAATGTTATTATTTATAAAGATATTGAATGTTTGATTATTATGTCTTTTGCATGTTTATTATAATAATCCCCGTCCCTGATAATTATGATTAATTATTAGTATAAGTTTAATAGATAATCATATGATGATTATGGTGTATGGGATACAATTAGACTTATGGGTATTTGTTGGAGACCAAATACTGGACTGACCCCTATAAGATTTATGTCATGGTCACAATGTCATAATTAAGTCTCATATAGTTATATCACTGGAATCTCTAGACCTGAGGTTATCACAGTCTTCCACATGATGAACATTACGTTTGACATATTCAAACGTTATCTCTAACCGGATAGCTATAAAGAATATGATTGACATAATCGGAATCATGTAGGGAAGAGTAATAAGCCATGATGGGATTTGTTCCTCGTCAAGAGAGATGTCATGCTTTGGCTACTCGATGAATGGTATTGATGAAATGTATGGCCGTGCTCAAATAATATTTGCATTATCAATACATTCGGGATCGAGAAAGCATTGAACAAATGTAAGTTGACCATTGACCATGGCTTACGTTCAATAGACATCGTGTAACAAAGAGATTGTGTTATGTTCTATTTTATGAAACTTTGGAGTTCAAAGTTATACTAATTGGGTAGTCATAATGGCTTGCTAGAGTCCGCTTGTGACTTACGAGGTTTGATTGGTTCTGACTCGTTGCCAACTTAGTATAATCCTATTGGGTCACACACGCAGAACGGATAATTAAAAGGAGCGAAAAACGAAGTAAAACGGATCCTGCCTAAAGGATCCGTACGGATGAATCTGGGTGCTTCCAGAAACATCCGTACGGATGGTTTTTGCCCGGCAGAATCAGTTTTTAGGAAAACTCTTGTTGAACAAGAAAACCTAAGTCTTAAAGGGTTTCTGAAACCCCTTGAATATAAATACAGACTGACGGGAATCGTTCCCTAGTTGTTGATTTGACCAATTCCAAAGTCTTTCTTAGAGAGAGAAATCACACATTATATTCTTGGGTTATTGTGATTGATTAATCTCAATTATCAAGTCACAATAATAATTAGGAGCTTTGAAGAATCGTTCTTCAACATCGTTGATCAATCCGAAGACCTAGCAGTCAAGTTCAAGAAGGCGTTCTTGAAATCTGTTCGTTATGTGGATCACCGGTAGAGGGCGTTCATCTTAACACTTAATCCAAGTTTTACATAACAATCTACAAGGGTTAGTTTCTTTCATCTTGTTATTATGAATTATTGTTCATAGCGGATCTAGGCTATTAGGTTTTATTCATGTCTATATTCCGCTGCGCATGATTGCATGAAACCCAACATTATTATGTTGAAAAGCCTTTCATTGGACACGGAAATGTTCTCACCCTTGTTGTTGTTGCCGTTGGAAGTCATTGGACCTATTGGAAGAACACGGTTGATCTTAGGTTGGCCCTACAAATACCTTTTGAGTAAAATAATTTAACCCACAAACAAGAAAATGACTCCACCACATAGAGAAAAATGACTCTTTATTTTTTTATTTTTTTTATAAGTCGTAGGGACGGAATCCCTTTTGGGGTTTCTAAGAAAAATAATGGAATCATCATACTAGTATATAAACCTTCTCGTGGTCCCATATACTCATCGGATTCCACCACGTTTGTGAATCCTACACGTGTCGGGATTAAACTAAATTAATGTAGTAAAGCATACATGCGGGGACGGATTTTTTTATTTTCGTCCATAACAACCACTTGGGGACGGAGTTTTATTTCGTCCATGATAACCACTTGTTTCTTTTGGAAACGGCATGTACGATTTGAAAACATTACTTTAGGGAAATCTCGACACACGAAAACCGACTTGGTCACGGAGTTTAGAACCTAGACTAAGAATGTGTTTGCTTGTGCTCGGCTAAAGAGAGGCTTAAAGGTCACCCCTAGCATGTAGTCATGAACTACGCCATGGGCTGAGGTTTACCACTTCGTGAGAGTCAAGGTCGGGTGGAGCTTGAAACTCTCTAGGACGGGCCTCGATGGGTTTGGGGTTATGAACTTGTGCGACTCGATAGTGAGCAATTCATAGGAATTTGTGCATGTAGTGTGAGGTCAAGCCAAGTGACATTTTTTTTTCTTTCAAAAGAAAAGAAAAGAAAATAAACACATAATTACAACTTTCTAATCACCCGTGTGACCGATAAAAGAAACAGAATATAAAAGCAGTTATGCGCAGGCCCGGTGCCCACACACTGTAACTATGTTCATTATGTTCATTGTTTCTGTTCTGGAAATTGGTCCAGACGCGCGCGCATTGGTATTCCTATGCGGGAGGCGCACATTAGAGAAAGAGGGGCAGAGGCGCCCGATTCTGGGTGAAAACCTGGAAATCAGTGGGTTCAAGGGATTGCCTTGACCCTAAATAAGAAAACTTTCCCCAACATAATTTGTTAGCACAGAAACATGAAATTGAAGGACGAAATGAGAGGCGGGTGATTCTGGTGGTTAAGGTCGGAGGCGCGCGCCTTAGGCCAAGAAGGCCAGAGGCGCACGCGTCCCACCTTTTCCACCAGAATGCCCAGAAAACAGTAGTAAGAACATCAAAAATAAAGAACTCAAGTTTAACCCTCTATGTAATCCCCAGCGGAGTCGCCACTATAGGTACCCCGGAAAAACCACAACTTAGCTAGAGCGGTGAATTATCCTAGGATGTCATTTTTGGTTTTAAGTGTTTAGAGTCGCCACCTATGTTATTAAGGGAACATAAGAAAAACCTAAGAATAGCCTAAATTTATGTACAAAACCAGAGATTCGGGAGAGAAGGGTTCAGGGGTTAGGTGACGGAGTGGGAAGTACTTAAACACCCACTCCGCCCCGCTTACGCGGGTCTTGCTACTAAAGGTGTTCTAATGCTAAAAAGTCCTTTTTTTATTGATATTAAAAATGTGCTAACAATTACATAGTGAAGAAAAGGGGAATTGCAAAGGGAAATAAAAGAGAATTGTTTTATGTATTAATTCATGCGAAAGATTACATTAAGAGAATAATAGTAAATTAAACTAGAGTTTAGAATGTTGGAATATAACCTTGACCAAACTTCAATAGTGAAGTGGCCTTTTTGGTTATGTTCACTTTTTATGGGGATTGCATACAATGACTAGACAAGTAAAATAAGAGAAGAAGAATAAAGTACCTTTAGAAAAGAAGAGCTTCAAACTTTAACTTGGAGATGGAGTTGTTGTAGAGAAATTATTGTTCAACACTTTGTGTAGTGTTTTTGTAGAGAAATGTTGTTGAGAGAATTTGTGTAGAGTTTAGGTGTAGAGAAAGTTGAAGTCCCCAAGGTTCTTTTCTAAGGTAAAAAGAAGAGGTTTTTATAGGTGAAAAAGAGAGGAAAATATGGTCTTTCAACCAATAGGAAAATAGAGAAAATTAAATAATAAAGAGAAAATCAAATAATAATAAAAAGAAATATTTTGTTTTAAAGAAAAGGCTAAGAATATGGGATTGGGAGTTATAGAATAAGGGGGGATGAATGTGGATGTAAAAAGGAGTTTTTGTGATCAAGAAAATGGAGGGAAAAGACTGCAATCCCTAACTGCCAATATGAGAAGCGCGCGAGCCCGGCCTATTGGACCAAACGCGCGCGCATCCAATGACCATTACGGGAGGTTCCCGGGGGTGAAAAGGATAGAATGACAGAAATGACTCTAAAGTTAACTCTGTTATTCAGTTTAGTTCAAAACTAACGGAATCAGTTAAGAACTTAACCGAAGTAACAAAAATTAACAAAAACATGTTAAATAAAAAAAACTATGTATGCAATCGGGGTATGAGAGGTCCAAGGTGGGGTGTCTACACTATGTTATCGGGATTGGGAAATGGCCACCCAAGGCAGTTTTGGACTACAAGAGGGTATCTCTGCCATTAATTGAATTTATTGGAGGAAGCGGAGAAGATTTTCCTAGCACGAGCTTTGGTTTTCAAACTCAATGAGCCCGCTGTTATTTGATGAGTAAAATAGGAAATAAGGGCGGATAGAGAGGGCTCATAACCTAAGACTCGGATGACGACAATGAAAGAAACTAAATAATGAATACATTTTGGCGTCAAATCCATGGGAAGGCATTGAGAAAACTCTATAAATTCGCAGATAAATGGATCAAGAGGGAGACGAAGCCCGTTCTCAAATTGATCGGGATAGAAGACGTAGGCTATATTGTTAGCCCGAATAGAGGCTGGGGTCATCGAAGAAGTCCCCGTAGATGCCTCACATTCTCTCAGACCGCTGATCATGAACACATTTTTATTAATACCATACTGGGAGATAAACTCATCATCAGAATCTTGATCGTCATCCCCTCCTAATCCGGTGTTTGAACAAGATGCTCCGGCTTGACTAACCACCCTATTGTTCGGACCCTCGGGAAAAGAATCCACGATCTTGACCAGAGACTGCAACTGGTTCACCTTCTGAGCAGTGCCCGGGGCCATCCGCTCCAAACATTCACGGTCATCAACAGGAGTCTCTACAGACTCTCTCTCTCCCTCTGAATCATGAGCAGGTTCATCCAGCAAAAAATTATCCACCCCTCCAATATCCTGAAGTGTATCCTGTTGGTAGTGGTGCCCTAGGCACGTTTAATAAACGTTGTAATTGTTATCATTTATTTCATATCAATAAAGAGATGTTTTGATTATTATTGTTGTTCATGCTTACTTATAATAATCCCCGTCCCTAGTACTTATTAAGCACTAGTATAAAGGCTAAATGATCATGAGATGATCATGTTAGATTTATGGGTACTTGTTTGGAACAAGGTACTGGACATGACCCGCTGTATGAGATTTATGTCATGGTCTATGTCGAACATATATCTCATATTAGTTATGTCATTTGAATCCTTAGACATGAAGTTATTATAGTCTTCCACTTGATGAACATTGTGTTTGACATATTCAAACGCTACCTTAACACGGTAGTTATAAAGGGTATGATTGGCATAATCGGATTCCCGTTGGGAAGAATAATAAGCTAAATGGATTTGTCCCTCCACGGAGAGATGTCAAGCTTGGGCCTCTCGTAGGAATGATGTTGATGAAATGTTCGGCCGGACTCAAATGAATTGATTGGATCAATGTCATTTGGATTATCAACATATTCGGAATCGAGAAAGTATTGAACAAAAACAAGTTGACTGTTTGACCATGACTTGTGTTCAATGACATCGTGGACAAAGGGATTGTGACATATTTTAAAGGAATGCGAACTTGTATCTAGTTATACTATTTGGGTAGGTATGACGGTTTGCTAGAACCTAATCATATCTTATGGGATCATGTTTGAGCCCATTGCCAACTTAGTATAATCCTAGAGGGTCACACACAATAGAACGAATCTTTAATAAGAGGACTATATTGGAATTTAGAGTCAAAGGACCTTGGAGGAATTTTGGAAACATTCTGGGCTGTTTGGTCTACCGAGCGGGCGCTTGGTTCAGACCAGGCGGGCGCCTGAAGTAATTCCAGAAAGACAGGGACCTTCTGGTCATTCAGGCGGGCGCCTGGCCCTTTACAGGCGGGCGCCTGGTGCTGCCGACAGGAAAATTCCTAATTCGATTTGGGAAGGTTTTTGGCACAAGATTCCTATTTGGAATAGGTCTTAATTGTGTATAAAAACCCCAATTCGGCCAGACCATATTGACAAGTGATTTTGTGAGTCTCAAAGAGTTTGAGAGAGATATTATTTTGTTCTAAGATATCCTTGATTGAGGAACAAAATAATTCACAAATAAATTCAATATAGTTCTTTTATTATATTGTGAAAGTGTGTTTCATAATATTGGTCTAGCAACCAAGATCAAAGATCCTTTGATATTCGTTCGAAGTGTGGATACCGCTAGAGGGTGAAAATCATCATCTTCAAAGTTCGTGTTCAAGCTTTGTGATCGTGATCAAGTCTTCAAGTTTCTCCACCAAAGACCAAGAGAAAATTCATAGTCATCAAGGGTTAGTTATTCCTCTATTCATCTTGTTGTATTTGATTTAATCATATGAACGGATCCATGGCTTTGGGTTTCTTAAAATTTTAATTGCTAAATTCCGCTGCGCATGTTACTAGGAAACCCAACAGTGGTATCAGAGCCCCGTTCATGTTGATTAATTCAATACTTGGATCATGTTGTGTATATAAATTGTTTATGTGCCAAGCATGATATGAATATTGGATTATATGATGTTTATGTGTTTTGTGATTTTATGTGGTTTATTGTTTTTCGAACCTTAATCGCACGATTCAATCGCAATAAAAAATTATGGTGGATTCTGAATTATTTCGATTATTGATTTTTGATTGGATCAAAGTTTTAATAATCGGGGAAAAATAATTTTGAGACAAAATTTTCGAACTTGAAAATTCCATACCATTCTGACCATTCAGGCGCCCGCCCGCGCTGGACCAGGCGCGCGCTCGCTTCAGGCGCCCGCCTGTGCTGGACCAGGCGCGCGCTTGCTAGGCCAGAATGTTCTGATTTTGTTCAAAATCTGATTCTGGAATTTTTCGATAAATCCGACAAAACCAGTAACAAGACCACTTCAGACTTGCTGATCTGGAATGGGTTTTGGGTAGTTGGTTTGTGTGTGGATTTTGGGGTTTGATTTTCCTATTTGTTTTAGTCTTGTGATTCCTAGATTGGTTCAAGTTTTGGATGGCTAATCTGCGTTCATCGAGATTGTGTTTCCCAAAATTGATCGCAATCAAAGTTTCAAAGACAAAACGAAGTTAGAATTATGAAGAGTTCATAATTGCTAAAATTGAGAAACAAAGTTCTTGATTCAATGATTGGAGATCCATGTGGAATTGTGAATGCAATTGGCCTACGTTCATCGAGACCATCTATTGCTTAGTTTCGGCCACATGGACTACTTTCTTGGTTTCTTGAATTAGTGCGGGATTGTGGTTGCCAAATGGCTTAGTTCGACCGCACTTCTTGTTGTCTTGATTTGGAGATAATAACCAAAGTTGAAATAGTCTCATCCTCATAATTATAGAGAAACTAATGACACATAAATATTATGCTTGAATTAATGGGATTAATTTAGTGGCTAAACTTGATGTGTAACATGTTTATATTATGTGCTCATAAATGTGTTATATGCTATATGTGATGAACCTTCAAAGAAAGTTTTAAGTCTTTTATTTTCATGCCATGATTAAAACACTTGTTAGTACATGAGTGATTTTAATGTAGATTCGCCCTAGCGAGGTGCATTAAATTTATTTATGTTTGAGCAAGATAGATAATGTGGGCACGCCCTAGCGGGACACATTAACTATGCGTTTAAAATGGTTAGACTTAATTGGGCGTCAAAACAGTTTTGGGCCTAGGCAAAGATGAGGTTTAACATGCTTTTGAAATTGGATTTCTAAAAGAATCTCATAAAAGGAATTAAGAGTCATATGAGATATGATTGACAAGAGTTGTCTACCTAATTAATTTGATTTTGTGTAATCCGCCTTAGCGGACTTGAAATTAAATTAAAGTTGGATCTTAACCCAATTAAATTATATTATACATTGGATGTATAAGAAGGTTATATAATTTAGTGGGAGTATTTTGTTTAAAAAAATACATTATTTATCTCTTTAATGAAAATCGGTACTTATTAAATTTTGGAAATTTTGCATATTTGTAGATTATGACTAATAACACTCAATCAATGTCGTTGCGATCGATCCTTGAGAAGGATAAGCTCGAAGAGAATGGTACAAACTTTATGGATTGGATCCGAAGCATAAGAATTGTTCTTAGGCAAGAAGATAAGTTGTACATTCTCGATGGGCCTCTCCCTGCTGAACCACCGCCTACTGCCCCTAGGGTAGAAAGAGACAATTACAAGAAACATCGTAATGATTCTAGAGATGTAAGTTGTCTCATGCTTGCTGCTATGTGTTCAAAACTCCAACAAAGTTTGGAACATTTGGAAGCCTATGAGATAGGCGTGGAGTTGAGAACCATGTTTCAAGAGCAAGCTAGGCAAGAGAGGTACAAGACCATTGTTGCATTCACTACTAGTAAAATGAATGAAGGGCAACAAGTGAGTCCTCACTTTCTTAAAATGAAAGGTTATGTAGAGCACCTTGAGAAACTTGGCTATCCAATCCCATTGGAGCTAGCCACGGATCTCATTCTTAATTCATTGCCTAAAAGTTATAATCAGTTTGTGATGAATTATAACATGCATGGAATGGATAAGAATCTCTCTGAGTTGCATGGGATGCTCAAAACTGCAGAGATGAAAATTGTGGAGAAAGGTTCTCCCGTGCTCTTGGTTCATGATGGGAAGAAGGCTAGTGCCAAAGGAAAGGGTAAGGCAAAAGTTGTCAAACCTAAGATAAGCAAGGCAAAGGTTGCCAAGGCTTCTGAGGCAAAACCTGATTCACAAAAGGATGCAATCTGTTTCCATTGTCAAGAAATTGGTCATTGGAAACGTAATTGCAAGGCTTTCTTGGAAGAGCAAAAGAAGAAGAAGAGCAGCAAGGCTGCGTCGACTTCAGGTATCTATATGATAGATATTCTCCTTTCTACCACTGATTCTTGGGTATTGGATACCGGATGTGGTTCTCACATTTGTCTAAATGTGCAGGGACTAAAGAATAGGAGACTGCTTAAAGAAGGTGAAGTAGATCTACGCGTGGGAAATGGAGCAAGAGTTGCTGCATTAGCCGTAGGGACTTATGAAGTCACTTTACCTTCCGGATTAATTCTTGTTTTGAACAATTGTTATTATGTTCCGGATTTAAGCAGAAATATTATTTCAATTTCTTGTTTGGATAATGAAGGTTTTAAGTTTCTTATTGAGAATAAGAAATTTTCTATTTATTTAAATGATGTGCTTTATGGTATTGCTAATTCATTTAATGGCCTTTATGTCTTGGATGTCAAGAATGAAAATAATGTCTATCATGTAAATAAGAAATCTAAACCTAATGATGTAAATCATACTTATATGTGGCATTGCCGTCTTGGTCATATTAATGAGAAGCGTATCTCAAAACTCCATGGGGACGGACTTTTGGGTTCATGTGACTTAGAGTCATATGATACTTGTGAGTCGTGTCTTCTTGGAAAAATGACTAAGACACCTTTTACCAAGTTGGGTGAAAGGGCAAGCGACTTATTGGGGTTGATACATTCCGATGTATGCGGACCATTAAGTAGCAATGCTAGGGGAGTATTTCAATACTTCATAACCTTCACTGATGATTATAGTAGATTTGGGTATGTTTACCTAATGAAACATAAAAGTGAAGCATTTGAGATATTTAGAATATTTCAAAATGAAGTAGAAAAACAACTTGGCAAAAGCATTAAGGCACTTCGATCAGATCGAGGTGGAGAATACTTAAGTCAAGAATTTGATGATCATCTAAAGAATTGTGGAATAGTTTCACAATTGACTCCACCTGGAACACCACAATGGAATGGTGTGTCCGAGAGGAGGAATCGGACTTTGTTAGACATGGTTCGATCAATGATGAGTCAAGTTGATCTTCCAATATCCTTTTGGGGTTACGCCCTAGAAACCGCTGCTTTCACACTAAATCAAGTTCCAACTAAATCGGTTCCAAAGACTCCATATGAGATGTGGAGTGGAAAGAAACCTAGTTTATCTTTCATGAGGATTTGGGGTTGCGAAGTTTATGTCAAGAGACTCATCTCTGACAAACTAGCACACAAATCTGATAAATGTATTTTCGTGGGATATCCTAAGGAAACTAAAGGATATTACTTTTACAACCGAGAGGACAACAAAGTGTTTGTTGCCCGAACTAGTGTCTTTCTAGAGAAAGAGTTTCTCTCCAAAGAAATCAGTGGGAGTAAAATAAATCTTGAAGAAATTCGAGACCCAGAAAATAACATTGAACCAATAGTGGAACAAGAACAAGAACCACAAGGAGTTGTGGAACCTGTTCAAAATACACAAGCATCTCGCAGATCTAGTAGGTCACGATCCGAGCCCGAGAGATATGGATTTCTCGTAACGGATAGTAATGAGGTAGAAATCATTGAGAATGATGAACCGTCAACCTACCAAGAGGCGATGTCTTCTCCTGATTCGGACAACTGGCTTGGAGCCATGGAATCCGAATTGCAATCCATGCAAGACAATCAAGTTTGGAATTTGATTGATGCACCCGAAGGTGTAAAAACCATAGGATGCAAATGGGTCTTCAAGAAGAAGACTGACATGGATGGGAAGGTGCATACTTACAAAGCTAGGCTTGTAGCGAAGGGGTATAGGCAAGTTCATGGTATTGACTATGATGAGACCTTTTCACCCGTAGCAATGATCAAGTCTATAAGAATTTTGCTTGCCATTGCCGCATATCATGACTATGAAATATGGCAGATGGACGTCAAAACCGCTTTCCTGAATGGAAAACTCCAAGAGGATGTGTATATGACACAACCAGAAGGTTTTGAACAAGATTCTAAGGTATGCAAATTGCAAAGATCCATCTATGGATTGAAGCAAGCTTCAAGGAGTTGGAATCTCCGTTTTGATGAATCGGTCAAAGAGTTTGGTTTCATCAAGAACGAAGATGAGCCTTGTGTATACAAGAAGATTAGTGGGAGCATAGTGCTATTCCTTATTTTATATGTGGATGACATATTGCTCATTGGAAACGACATTCCTACACTTCAGTCTGTGAAGACTTGGTTAGGAAAGTGCTTCGCAATGAAAGATATGGGTGAAGCCGCATATATACTTGGCATTAAGATCTATAGAGATAGATCAAGAAGGCTACTTGGTTTAAGCCAAAGTACATACATTGACAAGGTCATTAGAAGATTCCGTATGGAAAATTCTAAGAGAGGCACCTTGCCAGTGTTACATGGAGTTTCTCTAAGCAAGACTCAATGTCCTAAGACAAATGATGAGCGTGAGAAAATGAATGATGTTCCATATGCTTCGGCAATTGGGTCCATCATGTATGCCATGATTTGTACTAGGCCGGATGTATCTTATGCTTTGAGCATGACAAGTAGATACCAATCCGACCCTGGCGAAAATCACTGGATAGCTGTAAAAGCGATTCTAAAGTACTTGAGAAGAACTAAAGACTCGTTTTTGGTCTATGGAGGAATGGAAGATGATCTCGTTGTAAATGCCTACACGGATGCAAGCTTCCAAACTGACAAAGATGATAGCCGATCGCAATCGGGTTTTGTGTTTATGTTAAATGGTAGAGCTGTAAGCTGGAAGAGTTCCAAGCAAAGTACAACCGCTGATTCTACAACAGAAGCTGAGTATATTGCTGCATCGGATGCTGCAAAGGAAGCTGTTTGGATTAAGAAGTTCATAACTGAACTTGAAGTGGTTCCTAGTATTGCTAATCCAATAGACCTTTATTGTGATAATAATGGTGCTATTGCTCAAGCAAAGGAACCAAGAGCACATCAGAAATCCAAACACATACTTAGGCGTTTTCATATCATTCGAGAGATCGTTGATAGGGGAGACGTAAATATATGCAGAGTACCTACTGATGACAATGTTGCGGACCCGCTAACAAAGGGACTTCCACAAGCTAAACATGATGGTCATGTTAGGTCCATGGGTATTAGATACATGGGAGATTGGGCCTAGGGCAAGTGGGAGATTGTTGGTAGTGGTGCCCTAGGCACGTTTAATAAACGTTGTAATTGTTATCATTTATTTCATATCAATAAAGAGATGTTTTGATTATTATTGTTGTTCATGCTTACTTATAATAATCCCCGTCCCTAGTACTTATTAAGCACTAGTATAAAGGCTAAATGATCATGAGATGATCATGTTAGATTTATGGGTACTTGTTTGGAACAAGGTACTGGACATGACCCGCTGTATGAGATTTATGTCATGGTCTATGTCGAACATATATCTCATATTAGTTATGTCATTTGAATCCTTAGACATGAAGTTATTATAGTCTTCCACTTGATGAACATTGTGTTTGACATATTCAAACGCTACCTTAACACGGTAGTTATAAAGGGTATGATTGGCATAATCGGATTCCCGTTGGGAAGAATAATAAGCTAAATGGATTTGTCCCTCCACGGAGAGATGTCAAGCTTGGGCCTCTCGTAGGAATGATGTTGATGAAATGTTCGGCCGGACTCAAATGAATTGATTGGATCAATGTCATTTGGATTATCAACATATTCGGAATCGAGAAAGTATTGAACAAAAACAAGTTGACTGTTTGACCATGACTTGTGTTCAATGACATCGTGGACAAAGGGATTGTGACATATTCTAAAGGAATGCGAACTTGTATCTAGTTATACTATTTGGGTAGGTATGACGGTTTGCTAGAACCTAATCATATCTTATGGGATCATGTTTGAGCCCATTGCCAACTTAGTATAATCCTAGAGGGTCACACACAATAGAACGAATCTTTAATAAGAGGACTATATTGGAATTTAGAGTCAAAGGACCTTGGAGGAATTTTGGAAACATTCTGGGCTGTTTGGTCTACCGAGCGGGCGCTTGGTTCAGACCAGGCGGGCGCCTGAAGTAATTCCAGAAAGACAGGGACCTTCTGGTCATTCAGGCGGGCGCCTGGTGCTGCCGACAGGAAAATTCCTAATTCGATTTGGGAAGGTTTTTGGCACAAGATTCCTATTTGGAATAGGTCTTAATTGTGTATAAAAACCCCAATTCGGCCAGACCATATTGACAAGTGATTTTGTGAGTCTCAAAGAGTTTGAGAGAGATATTATTTTGTTCTAAGATATCCTTGATTGAGGAACAAAATAATTCACAAATAAATTCAATATAGTTCTTTTATTATATTGTGAAAGTGTGTTTCATAATATTGGTCTAGCAACCAAGATCAAAGATCCTTTGATATTCGTTCGAAGTGTGGATACCGCTAGAGGGTGAAAATCATCATCTTCAAAGTTCGTGTTCAAGCTTTGTGATCGTGATCAAGTCTTCAAGTTTCTCCACCAAAGACCAAGAGAAAATTCATAGTCATCAAGGGTTAGTTATTCCTCTATTCATCTTGTTGTATTTGATTTAATCATATGAACGGATCCATGGCTTTGGGTTTCTTAAAATTTTAATTGCTAAATTCCGCTGCGCATGTTACTAGGAAACCCAACATATCCCCGCTGCTAGTTAATTCAATTACACCAGGGGCCACCTAGGAATCCTGAACCTGATCTTGATTTCGATCCTGGTTACCTGCGGGCACATCATCCTCTAAAGGTGTCTCCGACCAGGACATGGGACCAGAACTATTAGGAACACGACGATCACTGGCTTTTACAAGTCTCCTAGCATTACCGGCCATATCTACATTATCAGGGAATCGAGTTAAGACCGCTTTTCATAGTTTGGCATATTAAAGGATACTATGATTCTGTATTGGGACGGAGCAGTTTATTGAATATTTCGGATTATTAGTGATCATTTGTAATATCTTTTAGAGTTGTAAGTTGTAATATATTGATATTTATGAAAATAAAGATTGTGAAAAGTTCGGATCGTTACAGTTGCTACTTTAATGGTAATCCTTAGAGATAGATATAGTCACGCGGTGAACATTTGAAGGATGAGAAATTTCTTTAGCTTTTCATAGTTTAAGAAGTTGTGTAAGCTCGAAATTGTTTAATGTTTTGAATTTCTGGATATTTCCTTAGAAAACTAAGTATGAGGTAATGCAAGTAGTTTGAGAAATTCAAAGATTTTGACTGTATTATGTTTTATCTCATGAGGAAGTGAGTGTGGTATGGGAATCTCATTTGATCGGATAGTTGATGACGGTAAATTTTTGAGTATATCATTGAGTCATTGGGTGACAATAATCGTTAGCCATATTCCTTCTCTTATTTGTTCGGGTAGTAGTATGATTACTTGGGATGATGTCTAGAACGTCAATGCGTACGGGTGGACCGAAAAAGTAAAACTTATGGATGTTGATGATTTAAGGGTTGATGGTGAGCGTGATGCTAATTAGGATCAAATCAGCTATGTCTCAGAATTGGTGAACAAGTGATAGTCTTGAGAATGTGAAATTCGGGATGAAAGAGGAAGTTAACTTTAGGACGTTGACATGAATATGCTTGAGATATGTATGTGTTCAATATGTGTGGGTTTATTTGAGTCATGGAATTGATGTCTGAAATCTTTAATAGGTACTTGATTTGGGGTTACGAGTGTTTTATGCGAATTGATATTTTGTCGCCTCATTATGACCGTGCATTGTGATTTTGATGAGTGAATTCGTGGGCGAATTCTTTTTAAGGAGGGTAGATTGTCACGACCCGAAAACCCGCCTCTATTTTCGTAGTAATAAATATTTATTTATTTATTTAAATTATTATTTAATTAATAATTTATGTGTGCATTTTATGTGTTATAATAAATTATGACTAGCATTTTATTTGGGTCATTTGTGCTAGTGTGGTATTAGTTGGTCTTTTGTTGTTAGTAGAAAGTATTAGAGTTGGGTAGGGGGCCTAAGTGTAATTTTTTCATAATAATTCCCCCTACTCCCTCTCTTCTCCCTCACCATTATTTTTCATTCCCAGCCATCTCTCTCTCTCTCCATAGCTTTTGGGGAAGGTAAGTTTTCTTCTCTCCTTCTCTCTTATTTTTAGTCCTCTTCCTCTCATTGTTTCTCGTTTCTCATAAAATGAATCTTGTTTAGATCGTCGATAGGATCGTAGGAAGCCAAAAATATTCGAGTTCTGGCAACTTTGAGAAAATCCGGGTAAGTTGCTTTTACCCCATTTTTATGCTAAAATGTTCATATCATGTTTATATAATGCTTGATGTGTTATATTTGAAGTTTGGTTGAGTTTAGAATTTATTTGGAATTTATTTTGGGTTTTGATTAAAAATGGTGATTTTGTTGAATGTTGGGATTTAATCTTGATTTTGGTTGTTATATGAGTTCTTTTAGACCCATAAGTTGCTCTAGTACCTTAGTATGCTAGTTAGGAGTGTTGGATTTTGGTTTAGTTTTGGTTTGGGTTGAAAATGGAAGAACCCAGTTCATCCCTCCCGATTTCCGGCAGACCAGAGGGTTGGGCGACCGCCCAAAATATGGTGGGCGACCGCACATCTATCTGAAAGGTTTTGTTCTTGTTTGATGGCTTTTTGTGCGACCGCACAGACTCGAGTGGGCGGCCGCACAGAACCTCTGAAGGCTTTCATTTGTTATTTTGTGTGATTGAAAAATGCGTTTTGGTCTAAGTCTTGGGTGTCCTTCTTGTCGACCTTAGTGAACATTGTAGTGCACTCTAGTGATAGAATTGGGTCCCTTGTGATTAAGTTTGTGTTGTGAAATTTAGTTTTATGTTCTTTAATAATTTTGGGGTTACTTGAGTTTTAGAGGCACATGAATTGAGTTTTCTTGTCTTTAAATGTTAGGATAGAAGTATATATAGGTACTCCAAAGTTTTAGAACGAAAGGAGTGAAATGTGGAGCTAAAACATGGATTTTTCATAATGTCCGGCCGAACACTTTATAAAAATTGTCCGTTTTACGTTCAATCTTCCGGAGACCATAACTTCTTCGTCCGGACTCCGTTTTAGACGTGTAAACTATCGTTGGAAAGCTCTTTTCGAGTACTACGCAATGGTTCTATTGGACGCATGGTTCCAGATCATAATGGTTGTATAATTGTTGAGGTTTAAGATCAAGGTGTAGTCTCGGTCTAGGTTCCGTAGTACTATTCTAGTTGACTTAGTTGGGCACCGTAGAACACTTTAGTGATTGAAATTGGTTCCTTTGTGAACAATGGTGTTATGTAATTTGATCAAGTATTGTTTGGGAATGTTTGGGCATCTTATGATGTGTTCGTGATTGTTCCAATCGAATTGATTTTCGAGTAAGACTTGGTCTAGGTTTTAGGCGATGTCCTATAGTACCTAGAGGGTTGTTATTGAACACCAAAGTGTAGGTTTAGTCCGGTCGTGATCATGTTCTAATAAGAGTAACATTTTAGATTCGTTTGGGGTGTTTTAGAATTGGTTCGTTATGAACGGAGGTAAAGCGTGAATTGGCAATTGGGTACCTACGGTTTGATTAACCTTAAGGTGTATTCATTATGATTTCCTACTTTGGAATTCCAGGTGTGATGAGATGGTTGAGTTCATAGTCCTAGTACATCTTTATGAGTAAACGTTTGGGATAATTTTGGTAATAGTCATTGTGCTATTTGTGAGCAACCGTTTGGGTTGTGCTCTTTATGAGTAATTTGTGAGTATCATCTTTAGGATGTGTTTGGTATGGGTCCTTGTCTTGGAATCATCTTGTTTTAATGATCAATGTTGTTGTGCTCTTTATGAGAAATTCCGTTTATCGTTGTTGTGCTCTTCATGAGAAACTCTTGTTATCGTTGTTGTTAAACTCTTCATGAGTACCCGTTGCATCTTTATGGTGATTATTTGGTATGGTTCCCTACTTTGGAATCAATGGTTGTTTATTGTGCTAGTATTTTATTACTTAGCCTTTACTTGAAAGTCCAGCTGGTATTTTGTGTGTGTTTGGGCGATGCGAAACATTATGATGGCACAGCCAAGTCCATTGTGATGTTGACCATTGTTTTGCCCCATTATTACCCTCCTCCAGATTGGCCTTGGATGTGAGAAGAGCTAGCTCCTTTGTGTGCATTTTAGCTTTACTTGGAGCATGACTTTGTGGTATGTCTCCCGTCCCTTGTGACACTTCATTTGGTTATTGGTTCCGGTACCGGGGGTTTTCTCTTCAGCTTTTATGCTACTATGAAGATGGCTTGATGGGTTGATTGATTGATTGGTCGGTTCTGACCGGGGTTCTCTTCAGTGGTTATACTGCTATTGTTGATTGGTTGATCGGTTGAAGCTGCGCAGCGATTGTTCTATCAGTTTGGTGAAACCTTGGCTAAGTATCCTTTGTTACGTGTTTATTTCAGTCTTATGTGCTGCATGATGAGTTAGTCGTTATTTCCAACTGGTATGGGACAGTTGGCGATAGGGAGCTTTCTCATTTGTTGTTACGTGATTTACTTGTTCAGTTATCGTTGATTTGCATGATATTATGCCATGTAGATGCATTTAGTAACTTACTGAGATTTTATTTCACCCCGTTTCTTGTTTCAAATTGTTTTCCTTAACCCCCCCCCAGGAAAGCAAGTGGTAGCGTTGTGAGGTCCGTTGTAGCGGGAACCTTCTGAGCAGGTTGATCGTATTTGGGATAGTTGCTCTTCGGAGCCTTTATGTATTTTATTGTGGGTTTGTAGTCGTTCAGTGTTTTGTATATACGGTTGTACTTTGGATATTTTTGTTAATAGTTGTTCTTGCTTCCGCATTTGTTTCTAGTCTCGAGTTATAATCTCGTTGAGGTGTTGTTTGTTGGTATTGGTTTATAGTTGAATTCACGCGCCCGGTTTGGTATATTACATTTTGGAGATGCACATTTTGTAAAGTTTTTATTTATGGATTTTTGAGATTTCCGGGGCGTGACAGGTTAAGGTTCAAGCCCCCAAAAAACCGTGAACCGGAACCGTCTGAACAGTCAGTAAAACCGTTAAAAACCCATCAAAATCATTAGATTTCTAACAGTTTCATCAGAATTAACCGTTACTAATGGAAGGTTGACAAGAAAAGTTGTGTTTTGACTGATTTTTTAGCCAAATTCAGTGAATGAAAATAATAAAAATTTGGTTGTCTTTCTCATTGTAAATTTGCCTTTAATTAATAAAATTTAAAGTGTACCGTCCCTTTTTTCTTTTATATACTATCTTTATTTTATTTTTTTCTATGTTTGTTTTTCAATATAATGTTGATTTAGCTTTTTTTTCAAAAAAAAAAAATCATTTATGAAATAATTTTTAAGTTGTTTATTCATTATTGTATGATAAAAAAAAAAAAAAAAACCGCGGAACCGGAACCGGATCCGGTGTAACCAAGGGCTGGTTAAGGTTCACATAAAAATCAAACCGGAACCGGCGTTGGCCATCCCTACTCACTGGTAGTCTGTGGTGGAGTCCTAAAATATTAAAAATCCGGTCAAAATAAAATTAACTTATTGCAAGTATATACAAAAGGGGTCAAAAACTATATAGATGCATAATTTTTAAGATCCGGTCTCTTGTGCGGCGGTTGTACCGTGCGACAGGAGCCGGCCTTCCTTTTTTTTTTTTTTTTTTTATTTATGTTTTGCCACCCCCAACCTTTTTTTCCTCCCAACAAAAGTAACACTTATTATAAAGAAATGTAACATTTTTTTCTTTTCAAATGTAACTCTCTATTTTTTTCAAAATGTACCACAATTTTGCTGCAATAGATTAAAGATAACATAAAGATTGACAACTAAACTAATGTCACACTTTTTATAAAGGAATGTAACACTCTTTTTTTTTCAAATGTAAAACTTTTTTTTTCAAATGTAACACTTTTTTTTAAAATGTACCACAATTTTGCTGCAATAGATTAAGATAACATAAAGATTGACAACTAAACTAATGTCACACTTTTTATAAAAGAATGTAACACTCTTTTTTTCAAATGTAACACTTTTTTTTTTCAAAATTAACATAAGATTAACAAACTGAACTAATGTTACATTTTATAAAAAATGAATGTAATATTTTTTTTTCTCAATTGTAACAGATTATATCTGTAACGCCCGTCCTAATTCTTGTTAAATTCTTGACTTGCATATTTATATGCTATTTTAATTGAGTTAATTACTTAACTAATTGAGCAAGTTTAGGTCCTAATTGTTTTAAGTTGAAACTTTAGGGTCATTTGTGAAAATTAAAGTTTAGGGGCTAAAATGCTCAAAGTGGAACTTGAGGGGCCAAAGTGCAATTCTTGAAACTTGAAAGGATAAACTTGTGTTTGCCTATTCTCAGATCATGGTTTTCCCCAAATGTTTCTCGTTCCTTCTCTCTGTCTCAGAAAGAAAAGTTAGGGTTTACCCTATTCTCGATTCCTCTCGCTTGATTATGCCTCTGTTCGAAAATCCGACTCCGCATAAATGATCAGGGCGGTGAATAGAGCGTTTCCTGCCGTACAAAAATTAGTTTGGGTGAATTTGATTTCGGAGTAGGTAAGTCACTAGCTCCCCCTTGCTTGTAATAACATGCCTATATGTTATTCTTGATACTTGTGATTGTTAATTTCGTGATTGGAATGAGTTTTGTAATACTTGTAAAATTGGGACAAAGGGAGTATTCTCAGACTTTGTAAATGAAAGGAATAGACTTGAAATAAAGTCCTGAGCATGTTAGTATATGCCTTGGAAATGTTAGTAATTATACTTATACTTTTGGGACGGTGAAATATTTAAATGGAATAAAAGAAAATTATTCTATTATTTGTGGGACGGTTAAAAGAATGAAATGAACTTGAAATAGTGTCCTAGGTATGATACTTCACTCCTAGGTACTCTTGGTATTGTTATTATGTTAGTAAAAGTATACTTCTACGCTTGGTACGGACAATTGTAAGCCTGGGAAAGAAATGAGTGTTTGCTGAAATTTGCACCAGGCGCCCGCCCGCGTGACCACCGAGCGCCCGCCTGGTCCTATGGGCGACCGCCCAGATGAGCCTTGCGCGCCCGCCCATCTTGCCAGGGTTTTGGGTTCCAAAAATGCTAGAGCAGGCGCCCGCCTGGGTAAGAGTGAGCGCCTGCCCGATCCCCTGTTTTAATAAAAAGTGATTTAAATCTCAAATGAAATGAAACCTTACCCCTCCTAAGGCATAGTGCCTTAGTATAAGATGTCCTATTAAGTGTATATGTACCTTTTGGGGCATTAGAACTTGGTCTTGAACATGAGTACTCATAGAATTAAAATGAGAACTTGAGCCTAAGAGTAAGAACTCTTTTAATTGTCTTGAAAGTGCTATGAACAAGCACTAATGTGTTATATGTGTCTTGAAACCAATGTTTGTGTACCTTAGGGGCACTAGAACAATGTCTTGAGCTTGAACATCCAAAGTATAGGATTAAGAACTTGTAAGTATGAGATGTATAACTCATCTACTTAGCTTGAACTTGAAGTATAAGACAATTAAATCTTGTACATGACTTGAATATCCAAAGATTGGAATAATAACTTGAGTATAAGATAATTAATTCTTGTACATGTCTTGAACATCCAAAGAATGGGATTGAGAACTTGAATGTAAGATGATAAAATATTGTACATGACTTGAAACCAATACATGTGTATGGTAATGAACTTGAAAGTGATATGAACAAGCACTAACGTGTTAGAACTATCCTTGATGTGTAAGTGCAAATCTTGCACATAACTACTTGATAGAAGGTGGCTTGTTGACTACTTGATACTTGGTATTAATAACCAAAGAGTTAGAATATGGAACTAGATAGAGAATGATCAACTCTATTACATACTCGAATCTAATACGTATGTATTGAAAGTGCTATGAACAAGCATTAATGTGCTAGTAATTGGTTTTAATCGTGCATATACTCAATGAAGTATATAAAGTATAAAGAAGATATCCTGTTCCTGAGATAGGTTCCTAAAGAAATAGGAACTAGTGTAATATGAAGATAATTCATAAAACAATGATTATAGAACACAATATGTGTCATATACGCTAGATATGATTGTGACTAGGTACAATACGACCTATTCGACTACGTGCTTAGAGTCTAAGATGTTAGGATCTACTTAAAAGTAAGGGTATAGTGATAGACACATTAATGTGTTAAAGATTATATGAATATGTACATGCAAATATGGCATATGACAAAGTGACATAGAATGATGTACCCTACTACTTGTTTGGGGTCTGTTACTAATAGACTCTAACTTGGATTGATTGTGTTACCTGGACAAATTACGTGCCATTGTTATACTGATTTGTATTCACAAATATTGTATACATGTACTGGTATTTGGTGAGCACATGATTACATGGTCTATGAAGGACTGGTCCACTACTTTTGGAATTAGTTCTATTCTCGTTAGTTTTGGTGAGCACATAATTATATGGTTCATGAAGGACTGGTCCACTACTTTTGGATTAGTTCTACTCTCGTAGTTCAAGTAAATACCTACTTGTGCATTCTTGTGTGAGTCCAGCTGGTTCTCCTTGCTTGTTTGGAGATATATAGGTTCACGCTTATCGCGAGGCTGGGGCTAAGTGATAATCGGGGATCTATGTATCTGCGCTTAACCCCTTACTACAGGCCATAGTAAGGGCATCGTTTCCTTTATTAGAGCACTGCGCCTGATAAAAGTGAATGCTAAACTCGTGAACACCTCGTGAATCTTGTTCTTGTGAGTGACACTGGTTACCGGGTCCTCTTGTGTACTGTACAGCAGCAACTTGATTGATCGTGATTTGTCAACTGCAATAAGCAACGACAACAATGGTTTACTTGGGAGGAATAAGGTTGGAATATCCTTTGTAACGTGATAGTTTAGCCTTATGTGCTAGCTACTTGATGAGTTGGCTTAGCCTCTCATATATTTGTTACTTGATGACATCTTGAGCATGATTACTTGATAATCTTCTTGATTTGAATGATTACATGATAACATGCTATGTACTTGTATCTAGTAACTTACTGAGATTTATCTCACCCCGTTTCTTGTTTATTTGTTTCCCCCCCAGGAAAGCAAGTGGTAATACATTGTGATGCTCGACTTAGCAGGGGCCTACTTGGCAGGTTGTTCTTGTTTGGGGATTGTTATCCTTTCCAGTTTTGGTGAGAACGATCTTGTATCAGTTTTTTAGACTCAGTATATTGGGTAGACTTGTATAGTTCTTGTAATGTCAGCTTATGTGCTAGGCATGTTTTCCGCTGTGTATAACCACATTTGGTTTAAATTTCTTGTATAGAACTCGTTGTGAGCTATTTTAGCTCGTTTCTCTTGAGTATATATGATACCAGTTGATTTATTCAGGTGTCATTCCTGTTTTTCCGCTTCTTGTTAGATACGCGCACCAGGTTTGAGGTTCTATTAGGGAATCCCGGGACTTGGGGGCGTGTCAGTTGGTATCAGAGCTATGGTTTAGCTCTAAGCCTGGATAGGGTCTATGTCCTAGGTTGGGTTAGTCTTGGGTGTGTTTTTGACGCCGAGTGCTTCGTTACTTGTTGTTATACCAGGCATAGGAATGGTGTTGATAGTGTTGATCTAGTGGGGAATAGATGGTTTGAGAATCAAGAGCGCGAGTCTTTAAAGATTTAGGCGTATCTATCTTGTGCAGTGGACATTGTTTCATGTTATATGCATGCTTGTCCTCATTTCTTGATTTACGTGGAGGCGTATGCTCTAGTAAGAGACTACGTGCTTGATATCGTTATTTATAAGAGCTTGATAGAAGTGTGGGTGATAACACCCTATACGTTATATGTTAACTTGGTCATGTTACCTATATGGGACATTGATGTGATACGTGTTATGGCTTGACTTTTACGTGTTATGATTTGGATTTCTATATGTTATGCCATTCTTGTTTGCCACAATAAATGGTGAATATTTCTATGCTAGTATGCTTGACTATTTATATGAGCATGATATAATTATGTATAATATTCATGTTCTGCATTGAAAGCTTGAATATGATTATCAAGGTTGTGCTGAATATTTAGCATATGTGGTTGATGGAAGAATGTCTACACCAAAATTGAAGGATGTATCCATTCTTTGTGAGATCTCAGATATAATTTCTACTGAGTAGTACATGATACATGTGAGAACCTTGAGTTATCTTGAGTTGCTACGGTACAAATATAGTGCTGATATTTAAATCAATGTTCATGACATCGGTTGAGTTGAAAGTGTTGAAGGTTCAACTTGAGAAATTACTTAATAGAGGATTCACCCAGCTTAGTATATTTGCGTGGGGTGCATCTGTATTGATTGGCCTGAAGAGATATGGTACTTTGCGATTTCATATTGAATGCAAAGAATTCAACCAGATGACTATAATGAACCAGTACTTGTTATCGTGTATGGATGAATTATTTGATCCCTGAAGTTAATCAGTGGTCTATTTAGTGTTTGATTGATAAGTGGCTACCATTATTTGGAAAGTCAACTATAAGGATATACTGAAGACATCTTCTTATATCAGGTATGCTTGTTATGAATTCGTGATTATGCTATTTCGATTGATATATAATCTATCAGTATTGATGGATTTGATAAATGATATCTTCAAACCATAATTTGATTTCTTTGCGATGAATTGATTAATGACCTGTTGGTGTATACAAAGTCGCAGACTGAGAATTGATTGTATTGAAATTTCTTGAGAGAAACAATTGTTTCCAAAAACTAGCAATATATAAAGGATCTATTATCTTGAAGTGGGTTTACTTCAGGTGTCACGACCCGAAAACTAGGCTCTATTTTATTAGTAATAAAGGATTATTAATTAATTATTTGCTTATTTATTTATTTAAATTATTATTTATTTAATATTTATGTGTGCACTTTATGTTTCTTAATAATTATGCCTAGCATTTTAATTGAGTCGTTTGGGTTAGTGTAGTATTGTTGGGTCTTAATTGTTAGTAGGGAGTGTAGTAATTGTGTGTAGTGTAGTGGAGGGGGCCTAAGTGTAAATCTTTTAAATCAATTCCCTACTCCCTCCCTACTCCTTCCCTTCTCCCTCATACACTCCACCTCCATCTCTCTCTCCCAGCACACCTCTTCCTCTCTCCTCCATTTTGTGGTAAGTTTTCTTTCTTTCCTTCTCTCTTCATTTTCTTCATCTTCCTCTCATAATCTCTCATTTCTTAAAACGTGAACCTTGTTTAGATCGTCGATAGGATCGCGTAGAACCAAAAAGAATTGAATTCCATCATCTTTGAGAATTTTCATGTAAGTTACTTTTCCCCCATTTTGATGCTAAAATGTTCATATCATGTTTATATAATGCTTGATGTGTTATATTTGAAGTTTGGTTGAGTTTAGAATTTATTTGGAATTTATTTGAGTTTTTGGGTAAAAATTGGTGAATTGATGAATGTTGGGTTTGATTCTTGGTTTTGGGTTGATAAATGGTGTATTTGGATCCCCACCCTAGTTATAAGTGGTTTTGGTACATTTTGGAACTTGTAGAAAGAGTTGAAATGGAGTATTTTGTGTTTTGGTGAAATTTGGGTCGAAATGAAGAACCCCAGCTCTGTTCTTCCCGGCCAAAACCCAGGCCGAGCGCCTGCCCGCCTTGACCCGAGCGCCCGCCTTCCCCCCCCCCCCCTTTTCCAGCGGCCTGACCTTCTGGCCAAACAAGCGCCCGCCTGCCTATGTCCAGGCGCCCGCCCGCCCGCCTGTTGGGGATTTTGCCCTTTTGCTTGGTTTAAGACTTAAGGCTTAACTAGTGTAGGTTTATTTCTTCTAATCAACTTAAGATAACACCGGGGAACACTTATTTAAGTGGAATTGATTCTTTTGTGAATAAATATGTTATGGAATTTGATTGAGTATCATTTTGGGAATGTGGTCCATCTTTGATGTGCTGTTTGTATTGGTTTACCTTTGTGGTGATTTAATTGGAATGGTTCCCTACTTTGGAACCTTAAGTTGTTTATTTAAGCTAGTATTTATTACTTAGCATTTATTTGAAAGTCCAGCTGGTATTTTGTGTGTGTTTGGGCGATGCGAAACATTATGATGGCACGGCCAAGTCCATTGTGATGTTGACCATTGTTTTGCCCCATTATTACCCTCCTCCAGATTGGCCTTGGATGTGAGAAGGGCTAGCTCCTTTGTGTGCATTTTAGCTTTACTTGGAGCATGACTTTGTGGCATGTCTCCCGTCCCTTGTGACACTTCATTTGGTTATTGGTTCCGGTACCGGGGATTTCTCTTCAGCTTTCATGCTATTATGAAGATATTGATGGTTGATTATTGAAGCTGCGCAGCGACCTTTATTTGGTTCTTCGGTTTGGGAAACCTTGGCTATATCCTTTGTTATGTGTTTATTTCCGCTGCTATCTGATATATGATAATTGCTACGTGCTATGTGATATTTATTATTGTTTATTGCTTATTGCATCATAGCATGTCATGTAGTTGCATTAGTAACTTATTGAGATTTATCTCACCCCCTTTCTTTTTATCTTTGTTTTTCCTTAACCCCCCCCCCAGGTGCTAAGGATTAGTCTCGCTGATCACGAGAAAGAGGACGTTGAGTGTGGATACATTCTTTTGGGGAAGGTTGTTACAGGTTGGTTTACATTATATCAATGTGTAACCTTTTGGGGATATTTGTACCAAACATTGACGTCATTAGGATTTGTGTATTTTGTAACTTTGGTGTATAAGCTTATGGAGTTTATACTAGTTTTACCTTGTTGTTCAAGTTAATTTTCAAAACCTTGTGTTATCACCTTTTGGTATCAAATGGAATTTTTAACTTCGGTATTTCGCAGTTTTGGTTTTAAGTCGACGTCCAGATCGCGGTCTCGGGCCCGCGGGGTCCGGGGTCGCGACAGTTGGTATCAGAGCTATGGCATTAGCTCTATGTATAAGTATAGGTGGATTAGTATGACCTAGGTGGGTAGTAGTGTGCGGAGTGATTAACGGTTGATGTTTTATGCAGGTAATTACTCGCAATGTCTGGAAGAAGAAACAGAGGAGGTACTAGTGGGGCACAAAATCAGAATAATACAAGGGAAGAAGCACGTGCTATGTTTCAAGGCATGTTCGAGGCGGCCATGAAGGCCATACATGATCAAGGTCCGAGAGTAGAACAAGCACCACCCCGCTATGGATTGGAACAATTTCTGAAGTTGAAACCGGTTGAATTCAATGGGGAACCCGATGTTCGGAAAGCTGAGTTGTGGATAGAGTCGATGGAGAAGATTTATGATGTGTTTGGGTGCACGGATGAGGACAAGGTCCGGTTCGCGGCTTATAAGCTTGTGGGAGCCGCCGAGCATTGGTGGAAGGGTGTTAAAGCTAGTTGGGATGATACTCACACGGTGTATGTGTGAGAGTTGTTCGTGCGCAAATTCAAGGAGCATTTCATTCCGGTTTTTGATCAAAACCGAAAGGAGATCGAGCTGCTCAACCTGGAGCAAGGTTTGCTGTCTATAGCTCAATACTCGGCTAAGTTCATAGAATTAGCCCGGTATTGCGACTATTTGGTGAGGACCGAGGAACAAAAGGCTATGAGATTCATTCGGGGATTGAAGACCTCCATCCGTACTCAACTTATTGCTCAACGGATTGTGACATTCTAAGATGCGGTGGACCGAGCCTATTTGATAGAGCAAGATATTGGGGAGCACAAAAGGAAAACCGAGGTTGCGAGTACGGGTAAACCGGGAAGCCATGCTAAGTGTCAACCACAACACCGTTCCGACACTCGAGGTAACTTTGGGGGACAATCTCAGTTCCGAGGGCAACCGATCCCAAGGAACCCGGGTACCACTTTCGGGAACCAAGGGAACCAAATTAGGAGGCTTTGTTCGTATTGTCAAAAGGAAGGTCATTCTGAGGACCGGTGTTGGAAGAAGCAAGGAAGGTGCACCAATTGTGGTCAAATGGGTCACTTTGTAAAAGATTGCCCGAGAGGTAGAGGACAAGCATCCGGGTCAGGAGTTGGTAATAATCAAGGTCAGAAAAGGGATGCTACCGGGAAGCCCAAAGTTCAAGGAAAGATATACGCCATGAATCAACAACAGGCGACCGATGATCCTTCCGTTATTGGAGGTATTGTTTCTGTGTCTAATGTGAGCGCACGAGCGTTAGTACATCTAGGATCATCTCATTCATACATTTCTGTGCAATTTGCTTCCATGTTAAATGCTGCATTCGAGTCTTTACCGTACATGCTTGAGGTGTCGACCCCTATAGGAGAATGCTTGATTTCTGATCGAGTCTTTCGCGCTTGTGATGTGGTTATTTGTGGTCGTGTCCTTTGTGCGGATTTGGTAGTTCTTCCTATCCAAGACTTTGATGTCATTTTGGGTATGGATTGGTTGAGCAAGTTTCATGCTTCCGTTGATTGCCGTAAGAAAACTGTTACTTTTTCTATTCCCGATGTGCCTAAAATAGTGTTTGAGGCTAGTCCTCTGAGTAGAAAGGTTCGCTTAATTTCTTATTTGAAAGCGAGAAATTATTGCATAGTGGTTGTGAGGGGTATTTGGCTAGTGTTATTGATACTAGAAAGGAATCCCCTAGTTTGGAAAGTGTTCGTGTAGTTCGGGAATTTCTCGATGTTTTCTCTACCGAGTATGATATGCCTCCCGATCGTGAGATTGAGTTTTGTATAGACCTTTTGCCGGGTACGGCTCCAATTTCGAAAGCACCTTATAGGTTGGCTCCCGCAGAGTTGAAGGAGTTAAAGGTCCAATTGCAAGAGTTGCTTGATCGAGGGTTTATCCGCCCTAGTGTTTCCCCGTGGGGAGCACCGGTTTTGTTTGTGCGGAAGAAAGATGGTTCTTTGAGATTGTGCATCGATTACAGAAAGTTGAATCAGGTTACGGTGAAGAATAAGTATCCTCTACCGCACATCGATGATTTATTTGATCAGCTTCAAGGGTCCGTGGTTTTCTCTAAACTTGATTTGAGGAGTGGGTACCATCAGTTGAAGGTTCGATCGGAGGATATTCCGAAGACTGCCTTTCGCACTCGTTATGGTCATTATGAGTTTTTGGTTATGCCGTTTGGGTTGACTAACGCGCCGGCCGTGTTTATGGATTTGATGAACCGAGTTTTCCATCCTTATCTGGATTCGTTCGTGGTGGTCTTTATTGATGATATACTCGTCTACTCTAAATCTAGAGAGGAGCACGAGCAACATTTGAGGACAGTTTTATCCGTTCTTGCGAGGGAGAAATTATTTGCGAAGTTCAGTAAATGCGAATTTTGGCTCGAGAAGGTGTCATTTCTGGGTCATGTTATTTCAAAAGATGGGATTTCCGTGGATCCTTCAAAGATTGAAGCCATAGTGGATTGGAAGAGACCCGAATCAGTGACAGAGATTAGAAGCTTTCTGGGTTTAGCCGGGTATTACAGAAGATTTATTGAGGGGTTTTCAAGGATTGCTACTCCGATGACGCAGTTGACCTGGAAGAATGTACCGTTTGTGTGGACCGAGAAATGTGACAAGAGTTTCGAGGAATTGAAGAAGAGGTTGACTACCACACCGATCTTGACTTTGCCTAATGGGAGCGATGGCCTAGTGATTTACAGTGATGCTTCGAAAGAGGGTTTGGGTTGTGTGTTGATGCAGAATGGGAAAGTAATTGCTTATGCTTCGAGGAAGCTGACCCCTAGTGAACAGAATTACCCGACTCATGATATGGAGTTGGCGGCGATAGTCTTTGCGTTGCACAAATGAAGCACTACCTTTATGGGGCGAAGTTTGAAATTTTTACCGATCACAAGAGTTTGAAGTACCTATTCTCGCAGAAGGAATTGAACAACCGACAACGCCGATGGATGGAATTGTTGAAGGATTATGATTGTACGATTTCTTATCATCCGGGGAAGGCGAATGTGTTGGGTTTCGAATTAACATGCGCAGCGGAATATAGCAATTAAATTTTTAAGAAACCCAAAGCCATGGATCCGTTCATATGATTAAATCAAATACAACAAGATGAATATAGGAATAACTAACCCTTGATGGCTATGAATTTTTCTTGATCTTTGGTGGAGAAACCTTGAAGCTTTATCACGAACAAATCACGAACTTTGCAAGATGATAAAATTCACCCTCTAGCGGTATCCACACTTCGAACGAATATCAAAGGAGCTTCTTTGATCTTGGTTGCTAGACCAATATTATGAAACACGCTTTCACAATATAATAAAGAACTAAATGGAATTTATTTGTGAATTATTTTGTTCCTCAATCAATGATATCTTAGAACAAAATAAAATCTCTCTCAAACTCTTTGAGACTCACAAAAGCACTTATCAATATGGTCTGGCCGAATTGGGGTTTTTATACACAATTAAGACCTATTCCAAATAGAAATCTTGTGCCAAAAACCTTCCTAAATCGAATTAGGAAATTCCCAATCGGGAGCACCAGGCGCCCGCCCGGTACCACCCAGGCGCCCGCCTGTTTGGGCAGTAACTCCAGTCCTTTTCCAGCTTGAACAGGCGCCTGCCTGGTACAACCCAAGCGCCCGCTTGGTTGACCAGGAGGCCCAGATCTTTCCAGAAATTCCTTGGAAGTCCTCCGACCCTAAATGCCAATATAGTCCTTTTATTTAAGATTCGTTCTATTGTGTGTGACCCTCTAGGATTATACTAAGTTGGCAATGGGCTCAAACATGATTCCATAAGATATGATTAGGTTCTAGCAAACCGTCATACCTACCCAAATAGTATAACTAGATACAAGTTCGCATTCCTTTAGAATATGTCACAATCCCTTTGTCCACGATGTCATTGAACACAAGTCATGGTCAAACAGTCAACTTGTTTTGTTCAATACTTTCTCGATTCCGAATATGTTGATAATCCAAATGACATTGATCCAATCAACTCATTTGAGTCCGGCCGAACATTTCATCAACATCATTCCTACGAGAGGCCCAAGCTTGACATCTCTCCGTGGAGGGACAAATCCATTTAGCTTATTATTCTTCCCAACGGGAATCCGATTATGCCAATCATACCCTTTATAACTACCGTGTTAAGGTAGCGTTTGAATACGTCAAACACAATGTTCATCAAGTGGAAGACTATAATAACTTCATGTCTAAGGATTCAAATGACATAACTAATATGAGATATATGTACGACATAGACCATGACATAAATCTCATACAGCGGGTCATGTCCAGTACCTTGTTCCAAACAAGTACCCATAAATCTAACATGATCATCTCATGATCATTTAACCTTTATACTAGTGCTTAACAAGTACTAGGGACGGGGATTATTATAAGTAAACATGAACAACAATAATAATCAAAACATCTCTTTATTGATATGAAATAAATGATAACAATTACAACGTTTATTAAACGTGCCTAGGGCACCACTACTAACAATCTCCCACTTGCCCTAGGCCCAATCTCCCATGTATCTAATACCCATGGACCTAACATGACCATCATGTTTAGCTTGTGGAAGTCCCTTTGTTAGCGGGTCCGCAACATTGTCATCAGTAGGTACTCTGCATATATTTACGTCTCCCCTATCAACGATTTCTCGAATGATATGAAAACGCCTAAGTATGTGTTTGGATTTTTGATGTGCTCTTGGTTCCTTTGCTTGAGCAATAGCACCATTATTGTCGCAATAAAGGTCTATTGGATTAGCAATACTAGGAACCACTTCAAGTTCAGTTATGAACTTCTTAATCCAAACAGCTTCCTTTGCAGCATCCGATGCAGCAATATACTCAGCTTCTGTTGTAGAATCAGCGGTTGTACTTTGATTGGAACTCTTCCAGCTTACAGCTCCACCATTTAACATAAACACAAACCCCGATTGCGATCGGCTATCATCTTTGTCGGTTTGGAAGCTTGCATCCGTGTAAGCATTTACAACGAGATCATCTTCCATTCCTCCATAGATCAAAAACGAGTCTTTAGTTCTTCTCAAGTACTTAAGAATCGCTTTTACAGCTATCCAGTGATTTTCGCCAGGGTCGGATTGGTATCTACTTGTCATGCTCAAGGCATAAGATACATCCGGCCTAGTACAAATCATGGCATACATGATGGACCCAATTGCCGAAGCATATGGAACATCATTCATTTTCTCACGCTCATCTTTTGTCTTAGGACATTGAGTCTTGCTTAGAGAAACTCCATGTAACACGGGCAAGGTGCCTCTCTTAGAATTTTCCATACGGAATCTTCTAATGACCTTGTCAATGTATGTACTTTGGCTTAAACCAAGTAGCCTCCTTGATCTATCTCTATAGATCTTAATGCCAAGAATATATGCGGCTTCACCCATATCTTTCATTGCGAAGCACTTTCCTAACCAAGTCTTCACAGACTGAAGTGTAGGAATGTCGTTTCCAATGAGCAATATGTCATCCACGTATAAAATAAGGAATAGCACTATGCTCCCACTAATCTTCTTGTATACACAAGGCTCATCTTCGTTCTTGATGAAGCCAAACTCTTTGACCGATTCATCAAAACGGAGATTCCAACTCCTTGAAGCTTGCTTCAATCCATAGATGGATCTTTGCAATTTGCATACCTTAGAATCTTGTTCAAAACCTTCTGGTTGTGTCATATACACATCCTCTTGGAGTTTTCCATTCAGGAAAGCGGTTTTGACGTCCATCTGCCATATTTCATAGTCATGATATGCGGCAATGGCAAGCAAGATTCTTATAGACTTGATCATTGCTACGGGTGAAAAGGTCTCATCATAGTCAATACCATGAACTTGCCTATAACCCTTCGCTACAAGCCTAGCTTTGTAAGTATGCACCTTCCCATCCATGTCAGTCTTCTTCTTGAAGACCCATTTGCATCCTATGGTTTTTACACCTTCGGGTGCATCAATCAAATTCCAAACTTGATTGTCTTGCATGGATTGCAATTCGGATTCCATAGCTCCAAGCCACTTGTCCGAATCAGGAGAAGACATCGCCTCTTGGTAGGTTGACGGTTCATCATTCTCAATGATTTCCACGTCATTACTATCCGTTACGAGAAATCCATATCTCTCGGGCTCGGATCGTAACCTACTAGATCTGCGAGTTACTTGTGTATTCTGAACAGTTTCCACAACTCCTTGTGGTTCTTGTTCTTGTTCCACTATTGGTTCAATGTTATTTTCTGGGTCTCGAATTTCTTCAAGATTTATTTTACTCCCACTGATTTCTTTGGAGAGAAACTCTTTCTCTAGAAAGACACCAGTTCGGGCAACAAACACTTTGTTGTCCTCTCGGTTGTAAAAGTAATATCCTTTAGTTTCCTTAGGATATCCCACGAAAATACATTTATCAGATTTGTGTGCTAGTTTGTCAGAGATAAGTCTCTTGACATAGACTTCACAACCCCAAATCCTCATGAAAGATAAACTAGGTTTCTTTCCACTCCACATCTCATATGGAGTCTTTGGAACCGATTTAGTTGGAACTTGATTTAGTGTGAAAGCAGCGGTTTCTAGAGCGTAACCCCAAAAGGATATTGGAAGATCAACTTGACTCATCATTGATCGAACCATGTCTAACAAAGTCCGATTCCTCCTCTCGGACACACCATTCCATTGTGGTGTTCCAGGTGGAGTCAATTGTGAAACTATTCCACAATTCTTTAGATGATCATCAAATTCTTGACTTAAGTATTCACCACCACGATCTGATCGAAGTGCTTTAATACTTTTGCCAAGTTGTTTTTCTACTTCATTTTGAAATATTCTAAATATCTCAAATGCTTCACTCTTATGTTTCATTAGGTAAACATACCCAAATCTACTATAATCATCAGTGAATGTTATGAAGTATTGAAATCCTCCCCTAGCATTGCTACTTAATGGTCCGCATACATCGGAATGTATCAACCCCAATAAGTCGCTTGCCCTTTCACCCAACTTGGAAAAAGGTGTCTTAGTCATTTTTCCGAGAAGACACGACTCACAAGTATCATATGACTCTAAGTCACATGAACCCAAAAGTCCGTCCCCATGGAGTTTTGAGATACGCTTCTCATTAATATGACCAAGACGGCAATGCCACAAATAAGTATGATTTACATCATTAGGTTTAGATTTCTTATTTACATGATAGACATTATTTTCATTCTTGACATCCAAGATATAAAGGCCATTAAATGAATTAGCAATACCATAAAGCACATCATTTAAATAAATAGAAAATTTCTTATTCTCAATAAGAAACTTAAAACCTTCATTATCCAAACAAGAAATTGCAATAATATTTCTGCTTAAATCCGGAACATAATAACAATTGTTCAAAACAAGAATTAATCCGGAAGGTAAAGTGACTTCATAAGTCCCTACGGCTAATGCAGCAACTCTTGCTCCATTCCCCACACGTAGATCTACTTCACCTTCTTTAAGCAGTCTCCTATTCTTTAATCCCTGCACATTTAGACAAATGTGAGAACCACATCCGGTATCCAATACCCAAGAATCAGTGGTAGAAAGGAGAATATCTATCATATAGATACCTGAAGTCGACGCAGCCTTGCTGCTCTTCTTCTTCTTTTGCTCTTCCAAGAAAGCCTTGCAATTACGTTTCCAATGACCAATTTCTTGACAATGGAAACAGATTGCATCCTTTTGTGAATCAGGTTTTGCCTCAGAAGCCTTGGCAACCTTTGCCTTGCTTATCTTGGGTTTGACAACTTTTGCCTTACCCTTTCCTTTGGCACTAGCCTTCTTCCCATCATGAACCAAGAGCACGGGAGAACCTTTCTCCACAATTTTCATCTCTGCAGTTTTGAGCATCCCATGCAACTCAGAGAGATTCTTATCCATTCCATGCATGTTATAATTCATCACAAACTGATTATAACTTTTAGGCAATGAATTAAGAATGAGATCCGTGGCTAGCTCCAATGGGATTGGATAGCCAAGTTTCTCAAGGTGCTCTACATAACCTTTCATTTTAAGAAAGTGAGGACTCACTTGTTGCCCTTCATTCATTTTACTAGTAGTGAATGCAACAATGGTCTTGTACCTCTCTTGCCTAGCTTGCTCTTGAAACATGGTTCTCAACTCCACGCCTATCTCATAGGCTTCCAAATGTTCCAAACTTTGTTGGAGTTTTGAACACATAGCAGCAAGCATGAGACAACTTACATCTCTAGAATCATTACGATGTTTCTTGTAATTGTCTCTTTCTACCCTAGGGGCAGTAGGCGGTGGTTCAGCAGGGAGAGGCCCATCGAGAATGTACAACTTATCTTCTTGCCTAAGAACAATTCTTATGCTTCGGATCCAATCCATAAAGTTTGTACCATTCTCTTCGAGCTTATCCTTCTCAAGGATCGATCGCAACGACATTGATTGAGTGTTATTAGTCATTATCTACAAATATGCAAAAATTTCCAAAATTTAATAAGTACCGATTTTCATTAAAGAGATAAACAATGTATTTTTCAAACAAAAATACTCCCACTAAATTATATAACCTTCATATACATCCAATGTATAATATAATTCAAATGGGTTAAGATCCAACTTTAATTTAATTTCAAGTCCGCTAAGGCGGATTACACAAAATCAAATTAATTAGGTAGACAACTCTTTGTCAATCATATCTCATATGACTCTTAATTCCTTTTATGAGATTCTTTAAGAAATCCAATTTCAAAAAGCATGTTAAACCTCATCTTTGCCTAGGCCCAAAACTGTTTTGACGCCCATTTAAGTCTGACCATTTTAAACGCATAGTTAATGTGTCCCGCTAGGGCGTGCCCACACTATCTATCTTGCTCATACATAAACAAATTTAATGCACCTCGCTAGGGCGAATCTACATTAAAATCACTCATGTACTAACAAGTGTTTTAATCATGGCATGGCAATAAAAGACTTAAAACTTTCTTTGAAGGTTCATCACATGTAGCATATAACACATTTATGAGCACATAATATAAACATGTTACACATCAAGTTTAGCCACTAAATTAATCCCATTAATTTAAGCATGATATTTATGTGTCATTAGTTTCTCTATAATTATGAGGATGAGACTATTTCAACTTTGGTTATTATCTCCAAATCAAGACAACAAGAAGTGCGGTCGAACTAAGCCATTAGGCAACCACAATCCCGCACTAATTCAAGAAACCAAGAAAGTAGTCCATGTGGCCGAAACTAAGCAATAGATGGTCTCGATGAACGTAGGCCAATTGCATTCACAATTCCACATGGATCTCCAATCATTGAATCAAGAACTTTGTTTCTTAATCTTAGCAATTATGAACTCTTCATAATTCTAACTTCGTTTTATCTTTGAGACTTTGATTGCGATCAAGTTTGGGAAACACAATCTCGATGAACGCAGATTAGCCATCCAAACCTTGAACCAATCTTAGAATCACAAGACTAAACAAATAGGAAAATCAAACTTTTAAAGTTCCAAAATTTGTCTCAAAATTGTTTTTCCCGATTCAATGAGGATTTGGTGTTCTTGGTGATCCAATCACCATGATCAACAAAACCTTGAATAAACAATTTATTCTTGAATCCCTAGAATATCAAAACTTTGATCCAATCAAAAATTGATAATCCAAACAATTTTAAATCCACCATAATTTTTTATTGCGATTGAATCGTGCGATTAAAGTTGAAAAACAATAAACCACATAAAATCACAAAACACATAAACATCATATAATCCAATATTCATATCATGCTTGGCACATAAACAATTTATATACACACAACATGATCCAAGTATTGAATTAATCAACATGAACCAGGCTCTGATACCACTGTTGGGTTTCGAATTAACATGCGCAGCGGAATATAGCAATTAAATTTTTAAGAAACCCAAAGCCATGGATCCGTTCATATGATTAAATCAAATACAACAAGATGAATATAGGAATAACTAACCCTTGATGGCTATGAATTTTTTCTTGATCTTTGGTGGAGAAACCTTGAAGCTTTATCACGAACAAATCACGAACTTTGCAAGATGATAAAATTCACCCTCTAGCGGTATCCACACTTCGAACGAATATCAAATGAGCTTCTTTGATCTTGGTTGCTAGACCAATATTATGAAACACGCTTTCACAATATAATAAAGAACTAAATGGAATTTATTTGTGAATTATTTTGTTCCTCAATCAATGATATCTTAGAACAAAATAAAATCTCTCTCAAACTCTTTGAGACTCACAAAAGCACTTATCAATATGGTCTGGCCGAATTGGGGTTTTTATACACAATTAAGACCTATTCCAAATAGGAATCTTGTGCCAAAAACCTTCCTAAATCGAATTAGGAAATTCCCAATCGGGAGCACCAGGCGCCCGCCCGGTACCACCCAGGCGCCCGCCTGTTTGGGCAGTAACTCCAGTCCTTTTCCAGCTTGAACAGGCGCCCGCCTGGTACAACCCAAGCGCCCGCTTGGTTGACCAGGAGGCCCAGATCTTTCCAGAAATTCCTTGGAAGTCCTCCGACCCTAAATGCCAATATAGTCCTTTTATTTAAGATTCGTTCTATTGTGTGTGACCCTCTAGGATTATACTAAGTTGGCAATGGGCTCAAACATGATTCCATAAGATATGATTAGGTTCTAGCAAACCGTCATACCTACCCAAATAGTATAACTAGATACAAGTTCGCATTCCTTTAGAATATGTCACAATCCCTTTGTCCACGATGTCATTGAACACAAGTCATGGTCAAACAGTCAACTTGTTTTGTTCAATACTTTCTCGATTCCGAATATGTTGATAATCCAAATGACATTGATCCAATCAACTCATTTGAGTCCGGCCGAACATTTCATCAACATCATTCCTACGAGAGGCCCAAGCTTGACATCTCTCCGTGGAGGGACAAATCCATTTAGCTTATTATTCTTCCCAACGGGAATCCGATTATGCCAATCATACCCTTTATAACTACCATGTTAAGGTAGCGTTTGAATACGTCAAACACAATGTTCATCAAGTGGAAGACTATAATAACTTCATGTCTAAGGATTCAAATGACATAACTAATATGAGATATATGTACGACATAGACCATGACATAAATCTCATACAGCGGGTCATGTCCAGTACCTTGTTCCAAACAAGTACCCATAAATCTAACATGATCATCTCATGATCATTTAGCCTTTATACTAGTGCTTAACAAGTACTAGGGACGGGGATTATTATAAGTAAACATGAACAACAATAATAATCAAAACATCTCTTTATTGATATGAAATAAATGATAACAATTACAACGTTTATTAAACGTGCCTAGGGCACCACTACTAACAGAATGTGGTAGCCGATGCGATCAGTAGAAAGTCTTATGTGGCTTCGATGATGGTTCGAGAGTGGAAAATGCTTGAGGATGTTCGAGATTGGTCTCTTCGTGAATCGAGACATGGGGCTATTTTTGCGAATATTAGGGTATCTCCGACCCTAATTCAGAGGATAAAGGAAGCTCAGAAAGAAAATCCTGAGTTGGTGAAGATAATGGGTAAATTGAAGGAAAAGAACTTCGAGGATTTTTCTGTTAGCCCGGTGGGAGTGTTGACTTTCCGTGGTCGTTTGTGTGTTCCGGATGTTGATGGAATTAAACAGAGAGTTCTTGATGAGGGTCACAAATCGAGGTATACTATTCATCAGGGTAGTACGAAGATGTATCAGGATTTGAAGCAACAATTTTGGTGGATTAATATAAAAAGGGAAATAGCGGAGTATGTTTCGAAGTGTTTAACTTGTCAGCAGGTCAAAGCCGAGCATCAGAGACCCGCGGGACTACTTCAGCCGTTAGAGATTCCCGAGTGGAAATGGGTGCATGTGACTATGGATTTCGTTACGGGACTACCTCCTACCCGTAGGAAGTATGACAGTGTTTGGGTAATAGTGGATAGATTGACCAAGAGTGCCCATTTCTTGCCTATTGACATCAGATATTCGATGGAGAAGCTTGCGAACCTTTATATCGAGGAGATCGTTAGATTGCATGGGGTTCCGGTTAGCATTGTGTCCGATCGAGACCCGAGGTTTACTTCTAGATTCTGGAAGGCGTTCCAAGAAGCTTTGGGTACAGATTTGCGATTCAGTCCGGCTTTTCATCCTCAGACCGACGGTCAATCCGAGAGGACTATTCAGATTTTGGAGGATATGTTGCGAGCGTGTTCGATAGACTTTTCTGATTCTTGGGATTCGCATTTACCGTTAGTGGAGTTCTCTTACAACAACAATTATCAGGCTAGTATCGAGATGGCACCGTATGAGGCTTTGTATGGAAGAGAATGTCGATCACCTATTTGTTGGGATGAGGTCGGTGAAGCGAAAGTTTTGGGTATTGATTTGCTTCGGGATTCGGTTGAGAAAGTTAGAGTTATCCGGGATCGATTGAGAACAGCTCAAAGTCGACAGAAGAGCTATGCAGATAACCGAAGGCGAGATCTTAGTTTTCAGACAGGTGATTTGGTATTCTTGAAAGTGTCTCCGAAGGTAGGTATTCGTAGGTTTGGGAAGAAAGGCAAATTGGCTCTGAGGTTTATTGGCCCGTTTGAGATTTTGGGAAAGGTTGGACCTCTAGCGTATCGTCTTGCGTTACCGCCATCTTTGGACCGGTTGCACAACGTCTTTCACGTTTCTATGCTTCGGAAGTATGTTCATGATCCATCTCACGTGTTACCAAGGATACCGGAGGATATTGAGCCCGATATGACTTATGAGGAACGACCGGTTCGGGTCTTAGATTCTAAAGTTCAAGTATTGAGAAGCAAAAGTATTTCATTGGTTAGAGTTCTTTGGAGGAATCATAATATCGAGGAGTCAACGTGGGAGCTCCGAGATGAGATCGAGAGGAAATTTCCGTGGCTTTTTGTTTAAGGTAAGTCTCGTTAAAATTCGGGTCGAATTTTCTTTAAGGGGGAGTGAATGTCACGACCCGAAAACTAGGCTCTATTTTATTAGTAATAAAGGATTATTAATTAATTATTTTCTTATTTATTTAAATTATTATTTATTTAAATATTTATGTGTGCACTTTATGTTTCTTAATAATTATGCCTAGCATTTTAATTGAGTCGTTTGGGTTAGTGTAGTATTGTTGGGTCTTAATTGTTAGTAGGGAGTGTAGTAATTGTGTGTAGTGTAGTGGAGGGGGCCTAAGTGTAAATATTTTCAATCAATTCCCTACTCCCTCCCTACTCCTTCCCTTCTCCCTCATACACTCCACCTCCATCTCTCTCTCCCAGCACACCTCTTCCTCTCTCCTCCATTTTGTGGTAAGTTTTCTTTCTTTCCTTCTCTCTTCATTTTCTTCATCTTCCTCTCATAATCTCTCATTTCTTAAAACGTGAACCTTGTTTAGATCGTCGATAGAATCGTGTAGAACCAAAAAGAATTGAATTCCGTCATCTTTGAGAATTTTCATGTAAGTTACTTTTCCCCCATTTTGATGCTAAAATGTTCATATCATATTTATATAATGCTTGATGTGTTATATTTGAAGTTTGGTTGAGTTTAGAATTTATATGGAATTTATTTGAGTTTTTGGTTAAAAATTGGTGAATTGATGAATGTTGGGTTTGATTCTTGGTTTTGGGTTGATAAATGGTGTATTTGGATCCCCACCCTAGTTATAAGTGGTTTTGGTACATTTTGGAACTTGTAGAAAGAGTTGAAATGGAGTATTTTGTGTTTTGGTGAAATTTGGGTCGAAATGAAGAACCCCAGCTCTGTTCTTCCCGGCCAAAACCCAGGCCGAGCGCCCGCCTGCCCCCCCCCCCCTTTTCCAGCGGCCTGACCTTCTGGCCAAACAAGCACCCGCCTGCCTATGCCCAGGCGCCCGCCCGCCCGCCTGTTGGGGATTTTGCCCTTTTGCTTGGTTTAAGACTTAAGGCTTAACTAGTTTAGGTTTATTTCTTCTAATCAACTTAAGATAACACCGGGGAACACTTATTTAAGTGGAATTGATTCTTTTGTGAATAAATATGTTATGGAATTTGATTGAGTATCATTTTGGGAATGTGGTCCATCTTTGATGTGCTGTTTGTATTGGTTTACCTTTGTGGTGATTTAATTGGAATGGTTCCCTACTTTGGAACCTTAAGTTGTTTATTTAAGCTAGTATTTATTACTTAGCATTTATTTGAAAGTCCAGCTGGTATTTTGTGTGTGTTTGGGCAATGCGAAACATTATGATGGCACGGCCAAGTCCATTATGATGTTGACCATTGTTTTTCCCCATTATTACCCTCTTCCAGATTGGCCTTGGATGTGAGAAGAGCTAGCTCCTTTGTGTGCATTTTAGCTTTACTTGGAGCATGACTTTGTGGCATGTCTCCCGTCCCTTGTGACACTTCATTTGGTTATTGGTTCCGGTACCGGGGATTTCTCTTCAGCTTTTATGCTATTATGAAGATATTGATGGTTGATTATTGAAGCTGCGCAGCGACCTTTATTTGGTTCTTCGGTTTGGAAAACCTTGGCTATATCCTTTGTTATGTGTTTATTTCCGCTGCTATCTGATATATGATAATTGCTACGTGATATGTGATATTTATTATTGTTTATTGCTTATTGCATCATAGCATGTCATGTAGTTGCATTAGTAACTTATTGAGATTTATCTCACCCCCTTTCTTTTTATCTTTGTTTTTCCTTAACCCCCCCCCCAGGTGCTAAGGATTAGTCTCGCTGATCACGAGAAAGAGGACGTCGAGTGTGGATACATTCTTTTGGGGAAGGTTGTTATAGGTTGGTTTACATTATATCAATGTGTAACCTTTTGGGGATATTTGTACCAAACATTGACGTCATTAGGATTTGTGTATTTTGTAACTTTGGTGTATAAGCTTATGGAGTTTATACTAGTTTTACCTTGTTGTTCAAGTTAATTTTCAAAACCTTGTGTTATCACCTTTTGGTATCAAATGGAATTTTTAACTTCGGTATTTCGCAGTTTTGGTTTTAAGTCGACGTCCAGATCGCGGTCTCGGGCCCGCGGGGTCCGGGGTCGCGACATCAGGCATCTTTGTTGACCTATATAAGTGGAAACAACCGAGGTACCCATGTTCTTGAGATTTTCTTGATCTTGTTAGAGATTCATTAATGAATTTCGAAGGTAGCTCTATTATTAACTATTTGAGACAGAAAGCTACATTTTTCGATGGATTGATAAATGTGAAGCCAATTTTTAAATATTGAAATGATGGATGACCACAACTTCAGTATTTGACATTGCCTAGTGGATTCGACTAGTATGATGGTTATTTGGAGGATATGACCAGTATTACTATTTTCTCGTATATATGTCAAGTTTCACCGATATAGTGGATATGATAAATTCATTATGCATAGTGAAGCTCGAACAAGAGATAAAACGTGTGTTAATTCAAAATGGTAACGTACTTGTATATGATTTGAGGAGATTGAATTTTTATGAATAGAATAATTCTACTCATGACTTGAAATTGATTGTGATCCTATGGCTATTGTATTAGAGGATTCATTGAACATAATGACTTGTATTTCATGATTGATGGTACTGAATGTGAGGAAAATTTCTGAGCATTTAACTAAATCATTGAATTGCGATTATTTGAAAGCAGAATATCAGAGATCGTTTGATTTGTTATAATCCTTCGAGATTTGTGAATATATGAATATATTGCGATGGATTTCATGGAAGGATTATCATTTAATAGATAAGTCTCGATAATATTGGTTATAGTGGATTGATTAATCAAATCTGCTTGACTTTATGTGTTGTGATGTTATGATCGACACATCTTGATTACATGGAATACCTGTGGATATAATATATGACAGGGATTCTTGTTCTACATCTTGTTTTACATCTTGATTAAGATAATTTTTCTGAGCACTTTGGATATTTAACCGAGGTTGCTTCTTGATCATATGTTGCGAGCATGTGAAGTGGATTTCCTTGTGGCTATTGTATGAGCTTGCTATTTAGTGGAAATTCCATCACACGAATTACTTAGTATATAGGTAATTTCTTGTATGGATACTTGATTCTAAAGAAAATGTCTTGAGCACGTATACTTCTTGTGAAAGTTTCATGGGAAAGTCACGGTATCGAGAATGTTATGTGAGAATAATACTCGCAGGTAATTGATAATATGGTGTGGTATACCATATTCTTGCTATTCTTGAGTTATATTTGTTATTTATATGTGTTATAATTTCGATCACTAAAATTCGAGGACGAATTTTCTTTAAGGAGGGGAGGATGTAACGCCCGTCCTAATTCCTGTTAAATTCTTGACTTGCATATTTATATGCTATTTTAATTGAGTTAATTATTTAACTAATTGAGAAAGTTTAGGTCCTAATTGTTTAAGTTGAAACTTTAGGGTCATTTGTGAAAATTAAAGTTCAGGGGCTAAAATGCTCAAAGTGGAACTTAAGGGGCCAAAGTGAAATTCTTGAAACTTGAAAGGATAAACTTGTGTTTGCCTTTTCTCAGATCATGGTTTTCCCCAAATGTTTCTCGTTCCTTCTCTCTGTCTCAGAAAGAAAAGTTAGGGTTTACCCTATTCTCGATTCCTCTCGCTTGATTATGCCTCTGTTCAAAAATCCGACTCCGCATAAATGATCAGGGCGGTGAATAGAGCGTTTCCTGCCGTACAGAAATTAGTTTGGGTGAATTTGATTTCGGAGTAGGTAAGTCACTAGCTCCCCTTGCTTGTAATAACATGCCTATATGTTATTCTTGATACTTGTGCTTGTTAATTTCGTGATTGGAATGAGTTTTGTGATACTTGTAAAATTGGGACAAAGGGAGTATTCTCAGACTTTGTAAATAAAAGGAATAGACTTGAAATAAAGTCCTGAGCATGTTAGTATATGCCTTAGAAGTGTTAGTAATTATACTTATACTTTTGGGACGGTGAAATATTTAAATGGAATAAAAGAAAATTATTCTATTATTTGTGGGACGGTTAAAAGAATGAAATGAACTTGAAATAGTGTCCTGGGTATGATACTTCACTCCTAGGTATTCTTGGTATTGTTATTATGTTAGTAAAAGTATACTTCTACGCTTGGGACGGACAATTGTAAGCCTGGGAAAGAAATGAGTGTTTGCTGAAATTTGCACCAGGCGCCCGCCCGCGTGACCACCGAGCGCCCGCCCGATCCTATGGGCGACCGCCCAGATGAGCCTTGCGCGCCCGCCCATCTTGCCAGGGTTTTGGGTTCCAAAAATGCTAGAGCAGGCGCCCGCCCGGGTAAGAGTGAGCGCCCGCCCGATCTCATGTTTTAACAAAAAGTGTTTTAAATCCCAAATGAAATGAAACCTTACCCCTCCTAAGGCATAAGCCTTAGTATAAGATGTCCTATCAAGTGTATATGTACATTTTGGGGCATTAGAACTTGCTTGAACATTAGTACTCATAGAATTAAAATGAGAACTTGAGCCTAAGAGTAAGAACTCTTTTAATTGTCTTGAAAGTGCTATGAACAAGCACTAATGTGTTATATGTGTCTTGAAACCAATGTTTGTGTACCTTAGGGGCACTAGAACAATGTCTTGAGCTTGAACATCCAAAGTATAGGATTAAGAACTTGTAAGTATGAGATGTATAACTCATCTACTTAGCTTGAACTTGAAGTATAAGACAATTAAATCTTGTACATGACTTGAATATCCAAAGATTGAAATAATAACTTGAGTATAAGATAATTAATTCTTGTACATGTCTTGAACATCCAAAGAATTGAATTGAGAACTTGAATGTAAGATGATAAAATCTTGTACATGACTTGAAACCAATACATGTCTATGGTAATGAACTTGAAAGTGATATGAACAAGCAATAACGTGTTAGAACTATCCTTGATGTGTATGTGCAAATCTTGCACATAACTACTTGATATAATGTGGCTTGTTGACTACTTGATGCAATACGAATATTTGATTATATCAAATATTATAATTGTATGAGTATTTTATTATTAATTACGATTTAATTAATATTTTAGGATTTAGTTTAAATTAGTTTTTATTTTATTTGTTATTTTCGTCATTAATTTTGATAGATCATTTAAAGTATGTTTTAGAGTAGGATTAGGAGTTATTTTGCTATTTTTAAGTCCTATTATGTTACCATATATGTTAGGGTTATTCCTAGAAGGTTTAGGATTGTTTTTTAAGTTTTATGGGCACTATAAAATAGGCCTCAAGTTGTATTCCAAAAATCAGCTTTTATTTAATAAAAAAGTGAATTGCAATTGCAATATTAGTTAAACCTTTTGGTTTTCAAGATTTCTTGTTGATTTCTTGTTTGGGATTCCTTAATCCTTGCAGAAGAATTGCTCGTAGATCAATTCTTGTTAACTATTCCGCTGCGTTTACATCACTACTTGATACTTGGTATTAATAACCAAAGAGTTAGAATATGGAACTAGATAGAGAATGATCAACTCTATTACATACTCGAATCTAATACGTGTGGATTGAAAGTGCTATGAACAAGCATTAATGTGCTAGTAATTGGTTTTAATCGTGCATATACTCAATGAAGTATATAAAGTATAAAGAAGATATCCTGTTCCTGAGATAGGTTCCTAAAGAAATAGGAACTAGTGTAATATGAAGATAATTCATAAAACAATGATTATAGAACACAATATGTGTTGGAAAATGTATTCGATTATTAACGATACATATACGTGAGATATGATTGTGACTAGGTACAATATGACCTATTCGACTACGTGCTTAGAGTCTAAGATGTTGGACTCTACTTGAAAGTAAGGGTATCGTGATAGACACATTAATGTGTTAAAGATTATATGAATATGTACATGCAAATATGGCATATGACAAAGTGATATAGAATGATGTACCCTACTACTTGTTTGGGGTCTGTTACTAATAGACTCTAACTTGGATTGATTGTGTTACGTGGACACATTACGTGCCATTGTTATACTGATTTGTATTCGCAAATATTGTATACGTGTACTGGTATTTGGTAAGCATATGATTACATGGTTCATGAAGGACTAGTCCACTACTTTTGGACTTAGTTCTATTCTCATTAGTTTTGGTGAGCACATAATTATATGGTTCATGAAGGACTGGTCCACTACTTTTGGATTAGTTCTACTCTTGTAGTTCAAGTAAATACCTACTTGTGCATTCTTGTGTGAGTCCAGGTGGTTCTCCTTGTTTGTTCGGAGATATATAGGTTCACGCTTATCGCGAGGCTGGGGCTAAGTGATAATCGGGGATCTATGTATCTGCGCTTGACCCCTTACTACAGGCCATAGTAAGGGCATCGCTTCCTTTATTAGAGCAATACGCCTGATAAAAATAAATGCTAAACTCGTGAACACCCCGTGAATCTTGTTCTTGTGAGTGACACTGGTTACCGGGTCCTCTTGTGTACTGCACAGCAGCAACTTGATTGATCGTGATTTGTCAACTGCAATAAGCAACGACAACAATGGTTTACTTGGGAGGAATAAGGTTGGAATATCCTTTGTAACGTGATAGTTTAGCCTTATGTGCTAGCTACTTGATGAGTTGGCTTAGCCTCTCATATATTTGTTACTTGATGACATCTTGAGCATGATTACTTGATAATCTTCTTGATTTGCATGATAACATGCTATGTACTTGTATCTAGTAACTTACTGAGATTTATCTCACCCCGTTCCTTGTTTATTTGTTTCCCCCCCCAGGAAAGCAAGTGGTAATACGTTGTGAGGCTCGACTTAGCAGGGGCCTACTTGGCAGGTTGTTCTTGTTTGGGGATTGTTATCCTTTCCCGTTTTGGTGGGACGATCTTGTATCAGTTGTTTAGACTCAGTATATTGGGTAGACTTGTATAGTTCTTGTAATGCCAGCTTATGTGCTGGGAATGTTTTCCGCTGTGTATAACCACATTTGGTTTAAATTTCTTGGTATAGAACTCTTTGTGAGCTATCTTAGCTCGTTTCTCTTGAGTATATATGATACCAGTTGATTTATTCAGGTGTCATTCCCGTTTTTCCGTTTCTTGTTAGTTACGCGCACCAGGTTCGAGGTTCTATTAGTGAATCCCGGGACTTGGGGGCATGTCAGGATCCTTAAATGTAACATTATATCTGAAAATTTAATAATTTTTTATTGAGAAAGTAACAATTGAAATGCAAACCCGATTATATATATGAATTTTTACTCTTTTTTAAAGAAGAAAAGTAACATTTACATAAAAATGTTACATTCATCTATATAAAAAATTATAATCATATATTCACTTTGTTACACTTGAAATATTACCTTTTTTAACCACAAAAACTATCAAAACAATTTTTATTTTTATTTTTGTAAAATTGCTGTTACATTTGACTGTAAAAGTGTTACAATTTGAATATGAAACTGTTACTTTTATTAGAACAGAGTGTTACATCTCTGCTGACAAGCAACTCAATTTTTTGTGTGTAAAAAAATATGTTTTTTTTAAAAAAAAAAATCAAATCATATCATGACCTATGTATTTTTATTCGTCTCGTCGAGACGAACACAACGGTTTTTTTTTTTTTTCTGAGTTATAAATATCAAGATATAGCATTTTAAAGTTATTGGAGGTTTTTTTTAGGCTTGCCACGTGTCACGATCTGAGAGTGTGGGAGGGTTGGGCTGGGCGGGTCGGGTGGGTGCAGCCCATGGGTTTGGCCCTTGCACCATGGTGCAACGGTTGTATATCAGAATTTGTCAATTTTTAAATGTAAAAAGCTATTTTTCTCAGTATAGTGGTGGACCCAGGAATTTTTTGAAGGGGGCAAAATTATTTTTATTTGTGTAAGGGGGCAAGAAAAAAAATTAGTGTATTTTTCCCTTCACTGAAAGGGGGGCAAATATTAATTTATTACACTAATTAATTTAAAATTTATAAAAATATCACTAGTAAAAAAAAATTGCCAAACGGGGGCCACGGACCCCTTATCCCAAAAGGTAGGTCCGCCAGTGTCTTAGTATACATGGGAAATTAGCGCAGTGGAACGCATAGAACACTAGGATTTCACGAAGATAAACAACCGCGACTTATTGCAAGTATATACAAAAAGGGGTAAAAAATTATATAGATATATAATTTTTAAGGTTTGGTCTCTCGTAAAACACGTTTTTCCTAATGAGTAGGAAAAACTTGGTTTTGAAGGCGCGTTAGCATTTTTGTAAATACTCAAAAATATTTAAAAAACATGCGGTGACATTTCGGTAAATAATCGAAACTTCTCAACACTATCTGACGCTCTTTAACACATAATCTGGACATTTGTTACAAAACAACTGGATATGCTACTCACTATCTATAAAAAAACTTCACTTATAAAAACTTCAAATGCCCGTTTAAAGGCATAAATGACGTTTATTGAGGTTTTTAAAAAATCAGGGGGCAAAGCCTGTTGACTTTTGTTTGTTTCTAAATTTCCTTTATAAAAAAAAAGCATCTTTATATCCATTTCAAAGGTTCTGGCTATCGGTCTAAAGGGTTCTGGCTATCAGTCATCAGCTTTAAAAGTTCTTTCAAAATTATCAATTTCCTTTGAAAACAAGCCATATAGCTATCCGTTTCAAAAGTTATGACTATCAATCTCAAGGGTTCTGGCTATAGCCATCAGTTTTTAAATGTTCTTTTAAAATGCTCACTGGCTATCAAAAACACTACTACTGGCTATTAAAAACACTAGAAATGACACTAAAATACACTCTCACTTGCACTAAAAAAAATCCAATTTAATTTTTATTTATATTTTTTTCTCACTGACGATAAAAAACATATCCAGAATACTTTATTATTTATATACAAAACCTCTTGAGCTTAATATCTAGGAGATTTATTGGTCATGATCTTGTTCAAACGTACTGCTTGAAATCCTATCCAGAAGAGGCTTTATTATTGATGTACAGAATCTTTTGAGGTTGATATCCAAAAGGTTTCTTGGCAATGACCTTCAAATGTGCTTGAAAATCATATCCAGGAGGCTTTATATTGATATCCAGCGCTGTTTGAGAAGTTTCAATTATTTACAACAATGCCACCGCGCGTTTTTTTTAAAGAAGTACCACATATTTACAAAAATACCACAGCGCTTTTAAAAAAAAACATGTTTTCCTAATCACTAGGGAAAACACTTTTAAGCTAGATTTAGGCAATTTTTAAATGTAAAAGGCTATACATGGGAAATTAGTGCAGTGGAACGCATAGAACACTAGTATATCACTAAGTTAAACAACCGCGATACGGAAAATTAATGAAGCTAAAATAACGAGAGAAAAAAACAATGAGAATGTACGTGGTTTGGCGAATCTCATCTACGTCCACGGAGAGAACAAATTTCAAAAATTATAATATACAAATATAACACTTGTGTTTGTCCCAAACCCGAATTAATTGTTTATACACCCCACTCTCAATATATCTTAGTGAAATAATATTTCTCACTTCTTTATTACTCTCTCCTTCAAAATAGAATATCTTGAATTAACTCACGATCTAAACTGCTCTTTATTTGTGATTTTCTTCTTGCTATCAACAATGACTCATTTTCTATTTTTATACGTACTTGAGAATTGATCGTTCACATACCCAAGAAGAGATTAAGTTAAATCATCAACCCTTTTAACTGTTGTGGTGTGCTCACCAAACACAAAAAAAATGATACTTTGAAGGGATGAGGAACCGATGTAGCTGAGCAAACCGAGCTATGATGTGAGTATGTGACGCATTCGAAGATGAGATCCAATCACATCTGTTCATTTATGAATTTATTGAAACTCATGAAACAAATAAGTCGCAAAAAGCGTACAACAATAAAACTCTATAACTCTATAGTAGGCATGTAATTAATCAAGTCATCAATCTTTGTTTGTACTGTAGTAATTAAATAGATTAATTATATGTATCGTAGCTCACCTACCATCCACTAAAACCGTACATTAGCAACCATTCATTCCTACATTAATGTTCTTTTAATAAAGCCAATTATAAAAGTTTTTCTTTGTTTTCGTAGGTTATACATAGTAATATAGGTTATATATAGTAATATGATAATAAAATGATATGACGAGCCCACTAAGAAATTAATCCTCCTTTTGTTTGAAATAAAAAAATTAACTATAATATTAGTGTTTGAAACATAATACAGAGCTACCCTTTGATGTTTAATCCACTGTTATTGAAGCAGTAATCAATCATACCAAAAATGATACTCTTTTCGGCCAAAATGAATGACATTCTTTGACTTAAGAGAATATTTGGAAGCTTTTTATTTTTTTGATTCGGATCGGATTTTGGGATATATGATTGCTATATGTTTTATGTTAATTTTGCAAGTATACGATGATTTTTTTATATAAAAATGATTATTTAGAGACACATTTTAAGATTAAAAAAAAAAATTCATTTTGAGAAAGATGTAGATGTAGTACTTCATTAGTTTGGAAAAAAATTATAAACAAAAAAGTCATTTTGAGAAAGATGTAGATGTAGTACTTCATCAGTTTGGAAAAAAATTATAAACAAAAATTTACGAAGCACAAGTTGAACCTCTTGAGTAATAAAGAAGTATGATTAACATTACCCATTTTTATAATAATAGAAAACCAAAGGTATTGTTAGCTTCTATTTTAAGCAAGTGCCAATAATATTAAACCTATTAAAACACCAATCAACTTTCTTTAATGGAGAGATGCACATCTTAACACCCATTTCATCTTTACTTTTTTAACTATGCTTTCTTTTAAATTGATAATTAATAGTATTATTTGATTTTTTTAATATTTTAAAGTTTATTAATAAGATTTAAAAATTCAGTTATTATGAATCTTTAATTCTAAAAATGAGACTAACTTTATGAGACAAACATAAAAGAAAAATAAGACTATTATTAGGACAGAATGAATGTTAAAAACGTACTCCATAAATTTCATAAAAAGTCACTATTTTTTTGTTTTTCTCAAAACAACCGCCATTTTCTAAATTAAGTAACATTTTTGGTATGATTTTATCAAGTAATGTATTAATAACTAAAGCAAATTTTTTTATCGAACGACAAAATCAATTGCATTCACAATAAGAAAATAGATGTCACTACAAAAAGGTCAGAGGCAATAATGTTTCCATCTCTAAACCTACAATAATGACCATTTTGATCTAAATCTTGACATGTTCGGATTCCATTCCAAGTAAAATGTAGAAACTGCTTTAATCAAGCATTTAAGAAGTTCTCCCAAATAATAATATTTTGCTCCAAACATTGAAAAATTAAATTATTTAAATTGACAAAAATAAGTCCACTATACATTTTAAAATCTACGAAACATCCGTATAAAATGCAGTTAGCACAATTCATAAGTGGGAATTGTTTAAAAACTAGCTAAGCCAACGAAGAACTAAACAACTCTAAAGATTTGTTCCACTTAGTAGGGTCACTAATCTTCAATAAAATTGGAGCAAATGGGGCAAATAGCACATTTTATAGTGCCCCAAAGTTTTATATGAGTTGCAATTTAAGTTCTAATGTTCCAATTTTAGTAATTTAGTGCCTAATGTTCACTTTCTGTGGCGAAATAGGTCTTTTTTGGATGGTCATGGATGGAAGCTAACGAAATTAACGAAAAATTGAACGAGCTTCTTTAAAAATTGCATTTCTTACCCAGAAAAGCAAGTTGGCGTTGTGGGAGTAAGAGAAAGCATGGGAGAAGAAGAGATGGGCAGGTGGGTGGGTGGGATGGGGGAGGAGACGAAGAAGGTAGAAGTTTAGGTTTGATTTTTTATTTTCCATCAAGCAAATTTAAGTTAAAAGAAGTTTTTTAAGGCTATTATCTATGGACTAATATCTAAATTTAGCCCTTTACTTTAAAAAAAAAAAACATAATTTTAGCCCTTTACTTAAGGAATTAGAATTAAAAATGACTTTAGTGTAAGGTATTACTATTTTTATATTTTCACTACTATACAAAAAATTTATTATTGTAAATGATAAACAATATTTTACTTTGATATTTATTATGTTTTTTTAAGTTAATTAAAATATACATTCTTATATAAATATATAATTTTAGGAGTTGTAAAGTTTTTAACAAAATGAGGTCAACATAAATAATTATTAAATTTTATGGGTAAGAAATGCAAGTTTCAAATAAGCTCGTTAGATTTTTCGTTAATTAAGTTAGCTTCTATCCATTATCATCCAAAAAGGACTCATTTCGCCACAAAATGTGAACATTAGGCACCAAATTGCCAAAATTAGAATATTAGGACCTAAATTGCAACTCATATGAAACTTTGGGGCACTAATGTGCTATTTGCCCAAGCAAATGAACATTTATAAAGTCAAAATAAACAAATCCTAAAGTGTTGATCTTTTGTCCCTTATGAGCTTTTTATATTAATTTTGTACAATAATTATGTCTTTCTTGTTTAACCCTAATTAGTTAGTAATATACTCCTTATGTCCCTAAATGAGTGTCCATTTTCAAGAAATCTTTGTCCCTAAATGAGTGTTTTTTTTTAACATAACTTTCTCCCTAAACGTTTTTTTTGGAAAAAAAATTCACCGGTTTCTTTATACGTGCAAAACTAAAGGTTTGGAAAGGAGATTACAAGATTATATATGAATGGTTGTTACCAAATTGTTCAAAAAATTGAGATTTTCAGTGTCCTTTAAAATGAAATTTGGACACTCATTTAGGGACAGAGGGAGTAATATTTTAAAGCTGAGTACATTGTATTCAGTCCATTAGTCCCAGTAAATAAAGTAATTAGATCAATCCAGAAGCTGCATAAAATTGTCAGAGCCCAACTTTCAACTTTGTCTCAATGAAAAATTGAGGAATTTGTGGTCCAGTACCTATGTGTTGTAATTTTGCTTTTCGATACTTCCTCAGTTCCAATACTTTAAGTGTAAGGGTTTTAATTTGATTTTTAAACTTTGTAAATTTTTAACTAATTTTATAAAATTTTAAAAACTGATATTAATACCATTAAAATCTCATCACTTACTACGTTGGAGATTTTATAAAATCATTAAAAAAAATTCATGAAATTAGTTACTTTTTTGATATTTTATTGATTATTTAATATAGTTGATGATCAAATTCAAAAAGAAATTGCAACTTGGTTACTATTGGCGAAAATGGGTGTGTATTTAGAAAATATGGCTTTAAATAAAATAATAACGGGGACGGATATTTATTTAACAAATAAATAATTAAAGTTGAGACAAGAGTTGGACTCTTTCTCCGTAAGACAATATTGCCCCGTATATTAGTGGTCACGGTCTACGGCAATTGTCTCCAAGATACAACGACTTTCGGAATTTCAGAACGCAGCACAACGACTCTAAAACTTTCGGGCGAACTAATTGATACTCGGGATCTTCTAGGACTTGAAATGCAAAGACTAAGACTACTTGGATGTTTGAGAGAATATGCAATGCACTTGGATTGCTGGATGATTAAAAATGAGGAGGAGGGGTTCCTTTATATAGTGGATGAAGAGTTGAGATGCCTTTTAGGGAATATGCATAATTGGTGTCTGGTGGGTTCTGGGCCGTTTGATCAGATCTTGATGGAGGACTGTGATCTACTGGGTCGACCAGATTGTCCGACCCGCCTGTTTGAACAGGCGCGGGTCGCCCAGCCCATAACCGCCCATACCCAGGTGCCCCTTCAGCCGAACCGGTTTGAACTTTTTTGAACTAGGCCGCTCCAGCCCAATTCAAGCGAAGCCCATACCAAGTGAACCCAGCCGAACCCAAACCGCTTGCAGCCCATCTACCGAGCCCGAGCCGCACCAAACCAACTGGACTACGGGATGAACCACTTTCGAGCCGAATTTTGTCAAAAGTTTAAGACTCCACAGCTCCCATCGACCGATGTGTACGTGCGAAGTGCAAAGTGCGCTCTAAACCGCCTATTCCGCCCTTCGCGGGTCATGTGTCAATTTGGACCTAGTCCAAAATTGACACTATTGGGCCACTAGTTGCATGGATGGCCCAATGGTCCACTTGGTTGGCCCAAGGAGGGAACCATTTGATGACTCCTCCTTAGATGACCACATTAATATAATGCCTTCATTTCCCCTTTCTTAGCAATGTGGGACATGGAATTTCCATTCCCATTTCTCCTCAACCATTTACACTAAGTTGCCACTTTCATCAATTAATTTCTCATTCACCCGAAATTGGTTTTGAGAAAATAAATATATTACGTTAATCTACTCAGAACGTATATTAATAATTTGCAACTTATTTCCATTTTTATTAAATGGAACTAATTACGAAACTTGGTCAAATATTGGTCAAATCTAATATTTTGCAACTAATTTCCAACAATCCCCCACATCAATAATATTAATGCATGTATGTAAACTCTATAGAAAATCCCGACGAACTATTACCGCATTAGGGTAGGTAGCTTCCGGCTTTGAACCATCCCTAGTAAAATGCTATCGGATTTACTGGCTGCTCAGTGAACGCGATGTCTTGAACTGGTCAGCGTTTTTATGTAAACCAAGACAATAGCATTTACATGATAACAATTCTAATATCTTTCGTTCTCACGTTGTGTCCAATTCGGCCCTGAACCATATCTTGGATTCATAAGAGTTTCATTTTAGAAGCGGCCAAACTTCTCACTTATATAGGTGATCTCCCATAAAGAGTATCCTGTCATACTCCACCTTTTCAAGGTATAGGAATCATTAAAAGCTTAAAGCTTACACTTACCACACGTCTGCAGGTTTTTAGCACTCAGACAGCTTTTGAGAATGGGTTATAATTGGGTTCCAAGTGCATCACTAGAATATCCATAACTTAGTTGTCTCATTGAACCAAGTTTGTGGGATCTCCACTCATCATGGTTGAGTTACCGCTATAGAATTCTTTGTTGTGTGGGTTTTAACCCCATTCCTCTTACTGCATTGTACATTTGATCTCTGTTTATATCTTTCATAAATGGATCCGCTATATTTTCTTTTGACTTCACATAGTCAATGGAAATCATTCCATTAGAGATCAATTGTCTTACTGTATTGTGCCTTCTTCGTATGTGTCGCGACTTTCCGTTGTATATACAACTTTTTGCTCTACATATTGCTGACAGATTGTCGCAATGTATCATAATAGATGGCACTGGCTTATTCCAGCACAGAATATCCGTTAGGAAATTTCTTAGGCACTCGGCTTCTTCTCCAGCCTTATCCAAGGCAATAAACTCGGATTTCATACGGATCCGCTATATTTTCTTTGAGTCTTTTGTGTCAGATATCCAATTCGCATCACTATATCCTTCCAATACAGCTGGATACCTCGTATAATGTAATCCATGGCTCATAGTGTGTTTTAAGTACCTTAGTACTCTTGTTAGCGCTGCCCAATTATCAATATTTGGATTACTTGTAAACCTGCTGAGTTTACTTACTGAGTATGCTATGTCTGGTCGTGTACAATTTATCAAGAACATCAGACTTCCTATAATTCTAGCATATTTCAACTGAGAAACTGGATCACCTCTATTTTCGGCTAAATGTAGATTTAGATCTACCAGAGTCTTAGCCGGAGGTAAATCAAAAGCTTCAAATTTCTTAAGCACATTCTCGATGTAGTGAGATTGTAATAAGACAATTCCATCGTTTGTTCTTGAGATCTTAATCCCTAGAATAATATCTTCTTGACCCAGATCTTTTATGTCAGTTTTTCTTTAACATGTTCTTAGTTTTTATGATTATATCATGATTACTTCCCATGATTAGCATGTCATCCACATAGAGACATACTATCACATATTCATCAGGTGTGCCCTTAATGTAAACATGTTTGTCACACTCATTTATTTTAAATCTGTTGGACAATACAGTTCGGTCAAACTTCTCGTGCCATTCTTTCGGTGCTTGTTTAAGACTGTACAACGATTTGACAAGTTTGCACACTTTATCTTCTTGTCCATGTTCAACGAACCCTTCATGTTGCTGCATATAGATCTCCTCATCTAATTCTCCATTCAGAAAGGCTTTTTTCACATCCATTTGATGTATCTAAAGGTTATTCAGAGCTGCGATAGCAATGAGAACACAAATAGATGTGATCCTTGTCATAGGAGAATATGTATCGAAGAAGTCATATCCTTATTTTTGCTTAAACCCTTGAGCTACTAATCTAGCTTTTTGTTTATCAATAGTACCATCAGATTTGTACTTCCTTTTAAGGATCCATTTGCAACCCAATGGTTTGCAACCTGGAGGAAGATCTACTATCTCCCAAGTATGATTTTGCATAATTGACTCAATCTCACTATTGATAGCTTCTTTCCAGAGATGAGCTTCTGGACTAGACAAAGCTTCTTGCAATGTCCTTGGTTCATCAACTAACATGTAAGTTAGAAAATCAGGCCCAAAGGTCTTGGCTACCTTCGTCCTTTTACTGCGTCTGGGTTCTTCATCTTCTAAGGATGAACCAATTGCAGTGCATAAGTTCTTTTCTGTGAAATTTCTCCATTCTTTTCCTTACAAGGAAACTTAGTTTCGAAGAATACTGCATTCCTTGATTCATGGTCATTCCTGCTGTTATATCAGGAATTTCTGACTTGTGCACCAAGAATCGATAAGCGCTACTATTGTTTGCATATCCAATGAAAATACAATCAATAGTTTTGGGTCCTATTCTTACTTGTTTAGGTTTAGGTATTTCTACCTTTGCTAGGGACCCCCACACTTTAAGGGGAAGGCTTCTTTCCATTCTATAGTTCATATGGAGTTTTATAATTTTTCTTGTGTGGAAATTTGTTGAGAATGTAGTTAACTGAAATGATCGCTTCCCCCCAGATGTTGTCGGGTAAGCCTGAACTATGCCAGAGTCCTAGCATATATCTTCAAATAGAGCTGCGTACTCTCCACCTCTATCACTTCGAATCTTCTTAATTTTTAAAATTAAGTTGATTCTCAACTTCATTCTTATATCCTTTGAAAGTTTCTTAAGCTTCATCTTTGCTTTTCAAAAGATATACATGACAATATCTGGTGAAATCATCGATAAAAATTATAAAGTACTTTTTCCCACCTCTAGTTTGCACATGTTTTAAATCACAAATGTCCGTATCGAATAACTCTAGAGGTGTTGTACTTCTTTCAACTGTAAGGAAGGGTGACTTCGTCATTTTAGCTTCCACACATATTTCACACTTATTTTATGAATTAAATTCCATTTTAGGAAGTAAATTTAAATTTACTAGCCTACGCAATGAATTTAAATTCTCATGATCTAATCTTATCATGCCATAAATTAGAAAATTCAGACAAATAAGCAATAACAATTTTATTCTACGCTTCTGGGCGGAATACGTTTATTACATTCATTTTACAGAGCCATTTTTCAAGGTATCCATTTCCCATGAATTGATTACCTTTAGTCATAGCAAACTTATTATTTTCAAAAACTAGTCTAAAACCATCTTCGATCAATAAGGAGCCTGACACAAGGTTCATGCAAATGTCTGGGACATGCAGTACATCCACAAATTCACCGTAGTGCATTTTCAGCACCACCTTTCCAAGTCCTTCCACATTGGAAGTAGAAGATTTTCCCATGTTCACCTTTCTTCCTTTGACAGGAGTATATGATGAGAAGCACTCTTTATCAGCACATATATGGCAGGTAGCCCCAGTGTCTAACCACCATTTGCTTCGGTTTTCATCCGACTTCCATGGATTGACCTCACGTACCATTGCTTCTAGATCAAGCATGTTCAACCTTTTAATGATGTTGGCTTGATTCTTGTTGTCCATTCCCCATCTTGGAATCTGACAGTTTCTTACAAAGTGACCGGGATTGCCGCAGTTGAAGCAATTCTTGAAGCTGGACTTCTTGCCCTTATAGGTCCGTTCCAAAGAATTCCATAATTTTTTGGTTGCCTCCTGTAGACACCCCGATCTCGCACCCCTAAAACCAACCATTTGATTCGGTCTAAGCGCGATAATTGGCCTAAAACCCCAGATTTGGCCGTTCGGGATTACCGTACGCCTTATCGGTGCATCGGATGGAAAAACCATGTCCGGATTCATGATCAGGGCTCAAAACCGAGTAAACAGGCGTATTCTTCGAAAATTGAGCGTCGGGACCCTACGGCGGGCCCCGCACCCCTAGAACGCCTTTTACCGGACATCCCTTGCATTTAAAATTATATTATTTTATTCCTTACTCTTTAACATAATCTAGATATGCCATCTTGACCAGAAAATTGAGAAGAGCAACTTTTGTGTTGAACCCGCGGACAACCGGGACACCAAAGCGCGCACGACAGAGCAGTTGCGGAGCGAAAAACCGGAGCCGGAAGAAAAGTGTCTATGGCCAGCCACACACGCCAAACACCATTATTTTCCATCCATTCCATCAAAATGGATTGAACAATGTTGACTTTTGGCTAGCCAATCAAGTATGGACACATGGAAAGATGTTTCCTCTTTTTCCCAAACACTCTCAATTAATCCTAAAATTCCTATATAGGACCTTACCTTCCATGGAGGGTTTGTTATTTAATTCCCAAAAAGGTCCTCATCTTACCTATACAAAATCCTCACTTCTCTCATTCACCTGATGACATTACAACTCATTCACCACACATTCCCATCTTTTAATTTCTCTCTCCATTGTTCTTGCTACCTTCATAGCTCCACCACATCTCCACCATCAAACCACCACTCCACCACCACTACACCACCACTCAATCACCACTAAACCACCACTCCACCACTCCTACACCTCAAACAACCCACTCAAAACACTTCAAGAAACTCACTCAAATCAACCTACAAACTCAAGCAACAACAACCACAACAACAACAACAACAACAACAACTTCAACTCAATCAAAACAAAAGGAAGTCTTCCCTTGGTAGACAAAGGAAGCACAATCCCACCTCTTGAGCTAGGTAAGACCTCTAGGTAAACTTTGAAACCTTAGCAATGTAAATAATTATGTAACTTGGTTTGGGACCTAGTCAACTAATGGCTAGGTCTCCCTCATTTTTATGCTTTCATCCATGTAAAAACTCATGATAGGGCCATGTAAATGATGGATCTTTGTTGTTAATATTTAATTCATCAAGTTTGCATGCTTTCATTAAAGTCAATATGCTCATTTCTCCAAGTTATACATGCAAATTCTCATCTTTCCATGAATCTGCCCTCTTCTCCCATTCTTATGTATATTCATGTTTAGATTAGCTTTTAATGTAAAATAATCCTTTGATAATTATCTTAACATGTTAAATAATAAATTCCACGAGTTTCATAACTTGGTTTTAAGTTTTGGTCACGTTTTGAAACCCCTCTTTGTGACTTAAACAAGCAGTTTTCATACTATGTCTGAGCTAATGTTTTCCATGCTCTTGGAACTCCATCTTAAAGTGGTTTCTAGGCTTAAGTCAAAGCATGAAAGTTGTTCATAATGTGTTTAAGTTCATTCTCGTGGAGTTTCATGTTCATATTACATGTTTAGCTTAGGTTTCCATGCTTATCTTTGAGTTCCAGATGTGCTGTCCAGTGTATCTTTCTCTGTATCATGCTGCCTTCTTGTATTTAAAACTCTGTCAAAAACTGGTTTTTTGGCTTAAGTCAAAACACAAATTTTGTTCCCAACGAATCCAGAAAAGTGTACATACTTTTTACATATTTTTTAGATCTCCAAAAGTCCCCTTTTTCGTCCCTCCTTCAGACTTTCAAATTCCAGAATTTGCATTCTCAGCTTCTGAAACCAAAATGTCAGAGCTTATTTGAACCACTAAAACTCATCATCTGAACCTAAGATTTGGGTTACTTCATGTATCGAATGAGGTATTCAACTTTCATTCTAGGTGTTTTCCAAGATTCATGAGTTTCGATGCAGTAAATTGGTTCTGAATGTATGAATGCCATGACTTTTCTGTGCTGAATGGTTTTTGTGATTATTGTTCTCATTATCATTTGAGCTCAAAGAACTAATCCAAAAAATTCTAAAAAAAGTCATCAATGATTTCTAACAATCTGGGAGTAAATCCCAATTTCTAGTTTTGGATTTGAATAAGTCTAAGCCAGGTACATAAGCTCGGGGACGGAGAATGGCGTCGTATCCAATGGTCGAAACTGCGACGTGGACATTTATTCTTTCATGGGATTTATCCCATTCTTTTTGTATATATGTATTATTTGTACAATTTTCCCCTTTCCCCTTTAATTGTATTACTTGTCTATTTGATTCAAATCCTTTTCGAAAACCAATCGGGAATCCACCCAAACCGGTTCCCGGTTGTGATCAAATGAATCGACCTAGAATAGGAGACTCCTTTATACATAAACACATACACATTTTTCCAATGTTAGTGCATAATAAGGCATTTTCAAAAGGCACTTAAAATCAAACGTAGGCGGAAGCATGCTAGAGACCGAAAGGGCGAGCGGAGTGCCTAACACCTTCTCCTCTCGTAACATAGCCCCTGAACCCACTTTTCAATCAAAAAGGTTTTATCTCTATTTTCCTAAATAAAATGAGGTGGCGACTCTTCTTTTCAAAACCAAAGTAGGGTAACCATTTTGAGAAACCGAGCGGATTCCAGCCGCGTTTTGCACGGATCCTTACGCGGGTACGGGCGCGGGCTCTCACAGTGGCGACTCTGCTGGGGAATTTTTTCAAAAGTGGGCTAGACTTAAATGCTTGTTTTCCGCCATTATTTGCTTTTGCCTTGTATATACATGTCCTAACTTTGTTTTGCAGGTGTTTACCTTCTCTTTTGTTTGTGTAAATAAAAAGAAAACAAAAACAAAAAAAAAATACGTGCTTTCCTTTCTTTTTCTCAAAAAATCATTTTTCAAAAAAAATAGAGACCTCACACACAATCATGTTTTCAAACTTTCGACTTAGCAACCGTACAAACCTTAGGGGGTGCAGCCAGGTGAGTGAAGGGGGGTCACCGATCCTCCGATAGGGCTCCCGGTTGACATTCCCGCCCCAAAGTGCGGCTACTAGTCGTTGCTGCGGGTGTAAGCCACATGCAAGCCATCCATCAAAAGTCTCGATGTCCGAATTCTCAAAATGACACGTCCTCGACTTTAAGCCGGTTTTTGTCTAATAATTTCTCTTCAACCCTATGCATTCCTAAAAGGTTATAAACAACCTAAAGTGTGGATATTTTCGAACGATTGGGTTGACCCGAAATTATCAAGACCTTCACTTAGACCGTAACGAGGATGGTGGATCCCAGAAAGAGTATAGGCCCTTCGCTAGGGGTTTCGGACGGCCATTAGTACAGGTGAAAAACGTTGGTCCTATACTTTGTAGACGGTATCCACTATTCCAGGATTTAATCATTGAACGTGTCAAAACAAAGCGAGGTGCTTGTCCGGCTTCCTAGGTTTTGTGCTTTGCTTGCGCTTCAACCTTTTTCGAAAACAATGTTGTTTCAAAGTCTTATACTTTTCTTCTCTTTGTGCTTCTATTCTTGTACATAAAAGAAAGCCCGTTTCAAAATCTAAAACATTCTTTTTCCAATCCATTCTTGTAGAGGGAGAATCTCGCTTCTTTTTCTAGCGCGGCATTCAAGGTCAGTTCCAAGCACCACTTTGATCAAGATCTACTTCGGGTTCTCTCGTCAAGCATGGCCAACAGCGAACATAAATCAGTAAATAGAACCAGGGGCTCATCCAGGTTTAGACCAAGCCCAGAGTTTGAAGAGTGGTTCGATAAGCGATTAGAAGCCCATACAAAAGTTCTGCTGCAAAACCTACACATGTTCCAACAGGGGGTGTTTGACTGCATGGATGCTTTCATGACGAATCAATCAAATCAAAATCAAATTTGGGCAGCAAAGCTGTATGGACCAATTGAAGCAACTCCACCTGGAAATCTCTATCCAAGTGCTCCTATTTTTCAGACCCCGGCACGTATGTCCACTCACCCTAATGTCACAGTTGAAGATGACTGTCCAGAGTTGCCTGCTACCTGGGATGAGATTATGGCTCTAGAACTTGCTCGACAATTGAAAGTCTCCCACAGGGAAGACCTTTCACCTGAAGAAATGAATCCCAAGAACTTTCCACGCCGTGACCCAAGAAAGGGGAAAGATCCGCTAGTCGACGATTCATCCACAATCAAGATCGATGCTATAGAGGTTCCTGTCATGAACAACGTCGAACATTCTGTACCAAGGGTGGAAGGTTATACCCCCAAATATCAAAAGGAAGTTAGGAACTTCGACAAGTATGATATCCCCCAATCTGAAATGTTCCATCACTTGGTTGAATGTGGAATGTTAAGCCCCCTCGAGGATTATCAGCCACCACATGTATTGCCCGAAGATTGGGACCATTCTAAGTCTTGCAACTATCACAAGTTTACGGGGCATACCACAGATGAATGTTTCTCACTCCATCATGATATACATGATCTCTTCGACCTAGGGGTAATCAAGAAACCCCTAAACCAGTCTCAGTGACGTGTTGTGAAGGTTATCCTAGGGGCTCATTGAGCCCCAAGGAAGGAGTTCTCTTTTGTTAGATGATGACCGCAGTTTATCAACTCGAGGAAATGTTTTGCTAATAATGGAAGTTTACCGACCCGAGGGATTATGTCTCCTTTTGCTGTGAATAGGGCACACCGCCCAACTCTAATCCCTTTTGCTTTCGGGCCCGTCCTAAAATGCGCTCACATTTCTTTTGCTTTCCAAATCCATGCTTGCGTGTCATCTTTTCTGTAATATATTTATTTGCTTGCTTGTCTTGTAAATACGTTTTCAGTCGATGAACTCGCGTTATAATCAAGTGCCTTCATAATCACGTATTTTGTAAATTTGGTCCCACAAATGATTAATCTCACTTAATTAAAAGCAAACGATAATAAACGGGACTAATTTTAGATTGCGATTAATTGAGGTGAGAACTAGGGTTGACAGTGCTCAACGGGATTCACAAACGAAGGCAACCAACGAAGTTCACGAAGGCGATCGACAAAGTCATCCGACGAACGAAGATTTCAGGATGCAATCAAGGGCATGATCAAAGAGGCCAATCAAATGGTAAAGGCCGAAGATTATCACAGTCATGCCAACGCAAGTGTCGGCGATTTTCCTTTAATGTATGATGCATTGTAAATTCTCGCATATTGTATGTTTACGTTTTTGTAAAAATTGTTGTATTCCGCGCGCTATGATGTTTCTTCTTGAGTGCAAAAAAAAAAAAAAAAAAAAAAAAAATCGAAAGAGAGCAAAAAAGGGGAGGTCAAAAAAAAAAAAAAAAAAAAAGGAAGAAGAAGCATTATTCACTTATTTTGGTACATATTCCATTTGCTTTATTGTTTAATTCAATTGTTTTAGAAAGGATATCGCGACACTTCAAGTTTATGTGTATGCCTTCAACGATGGCAAATGGCATTTCATTCTGAAGACTTCATCGCTCGTATCAAAGTCAAGACAGGGACCGAGGGTCAGACCATTTCATGTGACACAGTTTCAAGGAGCCCCGCGCATGCGAAGCCAATCTGCACTAAGGAGATCTCGCTCCATCAACTTTGGGCAAAGCACCATCAACGACGACAACGGGTGGCTTTTGTTGGAGACCAACGTGCTCTACCAATTCCTTACACTGAGGGAGCCCAAGAACCAAAAAATCGTGCAGCCACCAATGGTGTGATCAATATCAAGAAAAGGAGATAACGAAGACGATATGGAGAGCACCGCGCATATGAGGCTAATCTAAATTGAAGAAGATCTCGATCTCTCGAATTTGGGCAAGCACCATCAACGACGACAACTGGTGTCTTTTGTTGGAGACCAACATGCTCTGCCAAACCCTTACACTGAGGGAGCCAAGCGGCCAAAGGTCATACAGCCTCTAATCAATCTCAAAAAGTGCGACAACGACGACAAGGACCTCCCACCCACGAGGTCAACAGGCGGTGCTATACAATTGTTGGACGATGTTCTCATCTCGATTTGTCACGGTCTAATTTGAGTCCAAATAAATCTTTTCTAAAAATAGAAATTAACTTTTTGATTTTGAAGCACTTGACCATTAATGCGAATTCTAATCTTGAGTCATTGATTTCGAATGCGAGCAATTTCCTCGAGTCTAGGGGCTTCCCCCTACTCTCGTCCTTCCGTCAATTTTTTCTGCGCAAACACGATGTCAAAGATCTCACGGGGTCTTTATTTGCTTTTCCCAAAACACTAGCCTTGTGCCTTCCTCTTCCAATTCCTGTAATTTGTCACAGCAAGGGAGACGAAGGAATGTGATTCTCTGACTCTCAAAATCCAAAATGTGGAAGTATGCTCAAATGAATGAATGTGAACTGGGGCTGCGCGTCAGGATTCAGAAATGATAGATGGGTTCCCCGTTAATGCAAAACGTCTCAGGGGTAGGACAACTCTCACAGATAGTTGGTCCTTTGAAGTTTCAACATCAACAATCATCAGAATTTGTGAGACAACCGTCACAGATGGTTAGGTCCCTTTCAAGAGAATCATCGGAGGGAAGTTTCTCAGATTAGTAGTTTGGGCCACAGGTCACAAAGCTCAATCGCCGGCAATACTGGGGGCTGTGTATAATTGGTTAATTCTTGAAGACAGTTGAGTTCCACCATCAAAGCGTCAGATGCAAATATGACTATCACATTGTGTGAGTTACTCCCAGCAGTGGAACATCAAATCTGTAACAACTCTCAACGACAGTTAGGTCCCAAAGCAGTATGAGTATCAAGGCATGAAGCTGCCTCAAACCGATGAACAGTACAAAAATCACCTTGGGATAGCAGTAGGGGCTTCATAACTTATGACCGCTTTTACAAACAGCGAGGTCCTCAGAAAATGAGTCGTCAAATGTGGGACTGATCCTTGACAAAGTGGGGGCTTTCATGATTAAAGATCTGGGGCTGGTTCTGAAAAGGCACTGGGGCTTCTACAACCAAAATATGGGGCAATTCAAAGCAATCCACCAGGAGAGACACCGTCGAGTAAACTTGATCAAATGGGTGTAGGGAATTGACCTTTCGATTACTCGCGCTAGACATTCACTCCTACTCCACGATATATCTCACCATAACTCCCATTCCTCGCAAAGTTTTCAAAAGAAAAATGCACAGCTCATTCCTTTCCCGATTTTCCCTCTTTGCACATGGACACTTTGTTTCATTTTATAAAAAGAATGATGGCTGAAATGCAAGCAATGCACACGTGTCAAAAGAAAAAAAAAAGAGTGTTTTCAATTCTGAAAGAAAGATGGTAAGATTTAAATTTCAAAATCATTTGCAAAGGAAATCCTCGTTTGAAGTCCTTCAATCATCAATGAAAATGAGAAGTTTTTGAAAGAAAAATGCGCGCTATGATATTGCATACTTGTGAAAATCTTTTGCAGGTGTCCAAATCTAATCCCATGTAGGTACCCCATCGCAAGAAGGGTCATCTCCAACAAATCGTCTGTCAAACATTATGTGCTTTTCGAGTTTTTCACAAACTCAAACTACGTAAGGTCTGATTCCCGAAAGGGATACGCAGGCAGCCTGTCACCTCAGGTCCGACCACACACGCATCAAAACGTTGCAATGGAGATCTTGGCACCGCAAGTCCGACCACAAAACGCATCAAAATGTTGAGAAGGGGAGCTTGACCACAAACGCCTCAAAATATCCCAAAGCAAGTTTGTTCATGCACTCATCGAAGCAGCTCGCAGAAACCCGAGATGGCCCCCAGATAAATCCAAACAGTTCCAGACATGAAAGCATGGTAATTGTATCGTTCTCCTCAAGCCAAGAATCAAAAATCTCATCACACAGCAACTACAAAGCCAAAGGATCCCCCCATGGCAGCAGCTTGCAGCGTATCCTTGATTTATCAAATATGAATGTGTGTTGAATTTTAGATCATCTTGTTCCTATCATGCCATTATCATGTAATGTCATATACAATGTTACACCCCCCATCCCCAGCATGTCATTTTCACATCCATATACTTACCATGCTAACATCGTAATTGCGGCCACCATCACGTCAAATCTAATCATAATCTTTGGTAAAAATGTGAGTTTTTAAAAGAGAAAAGAAACTTGTGCATCTAGGTCACAATCAAAAATCAAATGCAATTGGCACTAGCATAAGTACTTTTGTGGCTTGCAAATGTTTATGCTTGAACAGGTGTGCTCCCGAGCTTATCAACTCCGTTCCCGCTTAACAGTGGTTCACTGTAAGGCAAAGCTCAGAATCTCATCACGTTGCAATCTCAAAGCTAAAGGATTGAAGCAAAACCACAACGTGCAGCGTATCCTTGAATTTTCTTTCATGATATTTCTCTCGAGTGTTTGAAATGTCTTGAATCTCAAAAAATTTGGTTACTTTGGTCTGTTCGGCCGTCCCCCGAATTTGACCCCCCTCGAATGCTTGGTTACTCTGGTCTATTCGGCCGTCCCCCGAATTTGACATTTTCAAAATGCTTGGTTACCCCGGTCTGTTCGGCCGTCCCCCGAATTTGACCCCCCTCGAATATTTGGTTACTCTCTGGTCCACTCGAGCGCTCGGGTTGGACCTCCCTCAGAACTACGCCCCGACTTGATTCCCGAAAGGGATACGTAGGCAGCTCGATAACAAGAGTTTCAGTCGGACGTTCTATCGAATTGATGTTACCTCAACCCCGGCTCAGAGATGTATGTGATCTCACCAACCCATAAGCCGTTCACCCATTCCAATCCCCAGCAAAGAGAATTCAGTTTCTCAATGCATCCCCAGCATCCATCCGAACTACGATTGGTCTGATTCTCGCAAGAGATACATAGGAATCTCGGGTTCCCGAGTTCGACCATGTGATTGTGTTTGCTTTCTTGCTTGAGTAGAACTACGGAGGCTTGATTCCCGCAAGGGATACGTAGGAAGCCCTACTTTGGGCTCAGCCGTCAAACCCTAGACGAGATCGGTTGTCTATATTGGATCGTCGAATCCCCTTTACATCACAAGTGAATTCGACGAGGGGCTCTGTAGACACCCCGATCTCGTACCCCTAAAACCAACCATTTGATTCGGTCTAAGCGCGATAATTGGCCTAAAACCCCAGATTTGGCCGTTCGGGATTACCGTACGCCTTATCGGTGCATCGGATGGAAAAACCATGTCCGGATTCATGATCAGGGCTCAAAACCGAGTAAACAGGCGTATTCTTCGAAAATTGAGCGTCGGGACCCTACGGCGGGCCCCGCACCCCTAGAACGCCTTTTACCGGACATCCCTTGCATTTAAAATTATATTATTTTATTCCTTACTCTTTAACATAATCTAGATATGCCATCTTGACCAGAAAATTGAGAAGAGCAACTTTTGTGTTGAACCCGCGGACAACCGGGACACCAAAGCGCGCACGACAGAGCAGTTGCGGAGCGAAAAACCGGAGCCGGAAGAAAAGTGTCTATGGCCAGCCACACACGCCAAACACCATTATTTTCCATCCATTCCATCAAAATGGATTGGACAATGTTGACTTTTGGCTAGCCAATCAAGTATGGACACATGGAAAGATGTTTCCTCTTTTTCCCAAACACTCTCAATTATTCCTAAAATTCCTATATAGGACCTTACCTTCCATGGAGGGTTTGTTATTTAATTCCCAAAAAGGTACTCATCTTACCTATACAAAATCCTCACTTCTCTCATTCACCTGATGACATTACAACTCATTCACCACACATTCCCATCTTTTAATTTCTCTCTCCATTGTTCTTGCTACCTTCATAGCTCCACCACATCTCCACCATCAAACCACCACTCCACCACCACTACACCACCACTCAATCACCACTAAACCACCACTCCACCACTCCTACACCTCAAACAACCCACTCAAAACACTTCAAGAAACTCACTCAAATCAACCTACAAACTCAAGCAACAACAACCACAACAACAACAACAACAACAACAACTTCAACTCAATCAAAACAAAAGGAAGTCTTCCCTTGGTAGACAAAGGAAGCACAATCCCACCTCTTTAGATAGGTAAGACCTCTAGGTAAACTTTGAAACCTTAGCAATGTAAATAATTATGTAACTTGGTTTGGGACCTAGTCAACTAATGGCTAGGTCTCCCTCATTTTATGCTTTCATCCATGTAAAAACTCATGATAGGGCCATGTAAATGATGGATCTTTGTTGTTAATATTTAATTCATCAAGTTTGCATGCTTTCATTAAAGTCAATATGCTCATTTCTCCAAGTTATACATGCAAATTCTCATCTTTCCATGAATCTGCCCTCTTCTCCCATTCTTATGTATATTCATGTTTAGATTAGCTTTTAATGTAAAATAATCCTTTGATAATTATCTTAACATGTTAAATAATAAATTCCACGAGTTTCATAACTTGGTTTTAAGTTTTGGTCACGTTTTGAAACCCCTCTTTGTGACTTAAACAAGCAGTTTTCATACTATGTCTGAGCTAATGTTTTCCATGCTCTTGGAACTCCATCTTAAAGTGGTTTCTAGGCTTAAGTCAAAGCATGAAAGTTGTTCATAATGTGTTTAAGTTCAGTCTCGTGGAGTTTCATGTTCATATTACATGTTTATCTTAGGTTTCCATGCTTATCTTTGAGTTCCAGATGTGCTGTCCAGTGTATCTTTCTCTGTATCATGCTGCCTTCTTGTATTTAAAACTCTGTCAAAACCTGGTTTTTTGGCTTAAGTCAAAACACAAATTTTGTTCCCAACGAATCCAGAAAATTGTACATACTTTTTACATATTTTTTAGATCTCCAAAAGTCCCCTTTTTCGTCCCTCCTTCAGACTTTCAAATTCCAGAATTGGCATTCTCAGCTTCTGAAACCAAAATGTCAGAGCTTATTTGAACCACTAAAACTCATCATCTGAACCTAAGATTTGGGTTACTTCATGTATCGAATGAGGTATTCAACTTTCATTCTAGGTGTTTTCCAAGATTCATGAGTTTCGATGCAGTAAATTGGTTCTGAATGTATGAATGCCATGACTTTTCTGTGCTGAATGGTTTTGTGATTATTGTTCTCATTATCATTTGAGCTCAAAGAACTAATCCAAAAAATTCTAAAAAAAGTCATCAATGATTTCTAACAATCTGGGAGTAAATCCCAATTTCTAGTTTTGGATTTGAATAAGTCTAAGCCAGGTACATAAGCTCGGGGACGGAGAATGGCGTCGTATCCAATGGTCGAAACCGCGACGTGGACATTTATTCTTTCATGGGATTTATCCCATTCTTTTTGTATATATGTATTATTTGTACAATTTTCCCCTTTCCCCTTTAATTGTATTACTTGTCTATTTGATTCAAATCCTTTTCGAAAACCAATCGGGAATCCACCCAAACCGGTTCCCGGTTGTGATCAAATGAATCGACCTAGAATAGGAGACTCCTTTATACATAAACACATACACATTTTTCCAATGTTAGAGCATAATAAGGCATTTTCAAAAGGCACTTAAAATCAAACGTAGGCGGAAGCATGCTAGAGACCGAAAGGGCGAGCGGAGTGCCTAACACCTTCTCCTCTCGTAACATAGCCCCTGAACCCACTTTTCAATCAAAAAGGTTTTATCTCTATTTTCCTAAATAAAATGAGGTGGCGACTCTTCTTTTCAAAACCAAAGTAGGGTAACCATTTTGAGAAACCGAGCGGATTCCAGCCGCGTTTTGCACGGATCCTTACGCGGGTACGGGCGCGGGCTCTCACACCTCCATGAGACAATACCTCCTGAATATAGCATCATTTAGCCCATTCATGATGTACATTCTGCATATGAGATCACTATGATCCCATGCTCTCTTGGTTATCTGCTTTTGTGGGTCCAGATCATCATCTGAGATAGCCGGGGGGGTCTTCTATCAGGAGACTTTGTAGGCTGAGGGTCGTCAAGAATAGAAGCATGCTTTGTTTCCACTTCTTGAAATTAACGCCTTCGAACATTTCCACCTTCTTTCCAAGAGCCGGATAAAGCGGAGCAGGGTTTGTAAAGCCTGAATCACAAACTGGTTTAGAAGCCATTATTTAAATACACAAAATATTGTCTTACGATTGTTGGTGAAAATGGGTGTGTATTTAGAAAATATGGCCTTAAATAAAATAATAAATGGGACAGAAATTTATTTAACAAATAAATAATTAAAGTCGATGCAAGAGTTGGACTCTTTCTCCGTAAGACAATATTGCCGCGTATATTAGTGTTCACGGTCTACGGCAATTGTCTCCAAGATACAACCACTTTCGAAATTTCAGAACGCAGCACTACGACTCTGAAATTTTCGGCCGAACTAATTGATACTCGGGATCTTTTAGGACTTGAAATGCAAAGACTAAGACTACTTGGAGTTTGAGAGAATATACAATGCTCTTGGATTGCTGGATGATCAGAAATGAGGGGGAGGGGGTCCTTTATATAGTGGATGAAGAGTTGAGATGCCTTTTAGGGAACATGCATAATTGGTGTCTGGTGGGTTCTGGGCCTTTGGATCAGATCTGATGGAGGGCTGTGATCTACTGGGTCGACTAGATTGCTCGACCCGCCTGTTCGAACAACGCAGGTCTCCCAGTCCATAACCGCCCATACCCAGGTGCCCCTTCAGCCGAACCGGTTTGAACCTTTCCGAACTGGGTTGCCCAGTCCATAACCGCCCATACCCAGGTGCCTCTTCAGCCGAACCGGTTTGAACCTTTCCAAACTGGGCCGCTCTATCCCAATCCAAGCGAAGCCTATGCCGAGTGAACCTAGCCAAACCCAAACCGCTTGCAGCCCATCTACCGAGCCCGAGCTGCACCAAACTAACTGGACTACGGGCTGAACCACCTTCAAGCTGAATTTTGTCAAAAGTTTAAGGCTCCACAGCTCCCAGCGACCGATGCAAAGTGCGCCCTAAACCGCGCATTCCACCCTTCGCGCGCTTCGCTGGTCATGTGTCAATTTGGAGCTAGTCTAAAATTGACACTATTAGGCCACTAGTTGCATGGATGGCCCAATGGTCCACTTGGTTGGCCCAAAGAAGGAACCATTTGATGACTCCTCCTTAGATGACCACATTAATATAATGTCTTCATTTACCCTTTCTTAGCAATGTGGGACATGTCATCTCCATTCCATTTCTCTTCAACCATTTACACTAAGTTGCCACTTTCATCAATTAATTTCTCATTCACCCGAAATTGGTTTTGGGAAAATAAATATATAACGTTAATCTACTCCAAACGTAGATTAATAATTTGCAACTTATTTCTATTTTTATTAAATAAAACTAATTACGAAATTTGGTCAAATATTGGTCAAACCTAATATTTTGCAACCAATTTCCAATAGTTACTCATGTTTTACCAGAAGTTGCAATATATCTTTTACATTGAACTTTTCACAACCCCATTCCTCATATTGACTTTTGTTGCAATCCAATAAAATTTTGTTAAAAACATAACTTCTGTTGAAAACAAACGCATATGCATCACATATGATTTTTAAAGGGCAAATGTGACATTCACAAGAAAAGTTAACTTTCTGTTAAAATTTTGTTCCTTAAACTTGATGGAAATATAACTTTTATTAAAATTTTGAGTTTTGTTACTAATAAATTTTATTTAATTTATATCAAAAATACCCACCCACCACCAATCGGACCACAATTAACCTCCATAAACACCACTAGCCACACTGCCAGTCGTCCACCACCATAATAAACACGACCACAACCATCTACACCTTACCTAGTCAAAACAGTTTCCACCACCAAAACCACAACTACAATCAACAACACCAAAACCAACACCATATAAGAAATTATAACTCCAATCTGATTTGGATGATATTGCTCCACCATCATCCGAGAACTATAGGCCGAAACACCATTCCCACCCCCCACCCCTTCATTGATCCTAGATTCAAAGAAGAAAAAGAAGAAAGCCCATATAAGAAATTATAGAAGAAAAACCCTAATCCTAAAGAGCCAACTGTTGCTACCCCTTCAACGACCTCGAATTTGAATAAGATTCGAAAAGAAAAACCCAATTAAAAATGTGCCAGTTATGTAGTCGGCACTCAGTATGAAGGTGGGTACTAAAGAGTGGGGGTAAAGAAGGGTTGCTGGTAATGGAAGTGATGGTCGGGGTTGGGGTGGGCTGAAGAAGATGGTAGAAGAAGATGAATTTTGTTGCGTTATTCGTTACAAATTTTGGTTTGGACCGTGTTTAATTAGAAGGGAGGGGGTAATTGTAATTCCATATCACACAACACATGGAAATATCAGGTTTACCCCTCAAAGATCATCTGCCTCACACATGATACGCTTTTAACGAAAGAGAGATTTTTAATGAACTTTTCATTGGATTGCAACAAATAGTCGATGTATGGAAGGCTTTTCAAGAAGTTAAATGTTGGTAACCACATTGCAACTTTTGATAAAACATGAATAGCCAAATTGCAATTCACCCTAAATACTAATTACTAATAGTACACTTTTTCTTTAATTAAGATGCTTTTCCCCTTACATATATTTTCTGCGCTCACCTCACATTCTTTTATCTGTTTTATTATAAAGAGCACATTTTTACTTAACCATGATACAACAATAAAAATAATTTGATTCCCAACACTTACGGAAATAATATGTAAAAATACTTAATTTTGTATTTGTTCGTGGTGCGTTGTATTGTAAAAGTGTTAGGAAAAATTATAACAATAATAAAAGGTTTTCTTGAATTTAACCAAATAACACATAATATAAATGTATCAAAACATATTTCACAGTGCAGGAAATTATGATAAACTAGAAATGCGGAAAATAAATCAAACTGAGCAAATAAGGAAGTCGAGTTTCGCCTTATATCGAAGAAATAGGAAAGTGGGAAGAGTCACAACTTAAACACAATTTCCACAAGAATATTTTGCCCTGTGGTGCTAACAGTTTGCTGCAATCTTCTCTCAAGATAAAACGACTTTACAGTCTTTGATAGAAGCATTTAAAATCAAAGACTTCATCAAACATAAATGTGTTTGACACTTCCAAACTTGAAGAAGAATCTATACAATGAGATGATTTTGTCTCCTAACAGATGCCACGAGAATACCTATGAATTCTATGACTGAATTCCTTAATTCAGTTAAATATTTAACCGAGTTTGTTAACTCGATTAAATATGTGAATTTGTGTTTCTAGTATGAAGAGAGTGAATTGTGTGTTTAATGTCAATCGGGTGGGGGATATTTATAGATAATGAAGAGATGGGGTGCTTCTTGGGAATAGACACATATAGCACTTGGTGGATCTCAGCTGTTGGATCTGATCTGGATAAGGGCTCAGATTTGCTGACCAGCAAACCAACCCACCCGCTCGAGAGGATGCGGGTCACACCCATTCGCTTGACCCGGCTCTTCAATAGTTGCGGGTCGCTCTATACCAACTCGAACCGAGTCTTGACCAGTCCGCGAATCGATCCGCCTCGTGGTCTATCTGAGTTTGGTCCAAGGCCCAACAACCACTAGCCCAAATGAACCTAGCTAGACCGCCCCTAGCCAGAACCGAACTGCCAACCCATACGAGCTGTGGACTGGACTGTTGGATATTATGCCCTAGGCCCTTGAGAAAGGCCTATGCGTTATATCATAGCTTCATTGTTATAGAGATAACAAACCCGATTATTATATCTTTTGCATGTTTATTATAATAATCATTGTCCCTAGCACTTATGAAGGGCTAGCATGAGTTTGATGGATAATCATATGATGATTATAGCGCATAGGATACGGATTAAACTTGTGGGTACATGTTGGAGAACAAGTACTGGATAGACCCGTTATGAGATTTATGTCATGGTCAAATGTCATAATTAAATCTCATAATAGTTATATCATTTATCCTTAGACCTGAGATTATCATAGTCTTCCACATGATGAACATTATGTTTGACGTACTCAAACGCTACCCCTAACCGGGTGGTTATAAAGGCTTCGATTGGCATAATCGGATTCTTGTAGGGAAGAATGATAAGTCAAGATGGGATTTGTCCCTCTCTCAAGAGAGATATCTGCCTGGCCACTCGATGAGTGAGATTGATAATAGTGTACGGCCGTACCCAAATGAATTGAAGCGTTCAATGTTATTTGCTCATATCAATCTACTCGGGATCGAGAAAGCATTGGACAACATAAGTTGACGTGGACCATGACTTATGTCCAATATGATATCGTGTGACAAAGGGATTGTGATATGTTCTATAAAGTTACTTTGGGCTTTCAAAGTTATACTAATTGGGTAGTCATAATGGCTTGCTAGAGTCCGCTTATGACTTACGAGTTCTGACTCGTTCGGACTCGTTGCCAACTTAGTATAATTCTATTGGGTCACACACAATAGAACGGATTGAATAAGGCACAGAAAACGGGAAAAACTGGATCCTGTTGGAAAGATCCGTACGGATGGTTTGGGAGCCACCCAACCAATCCGTACGGATGGTTTGTCCGGCCGAAAACAGTTTGTTCAGACTTCTTGTTTGACAAGGAATTCTGATCCCAAAAGGAATTAGGTTTATACCCTATTATATATGTGTGCAGTCGGGTTTGAGAAACCTAATGGTTGATTTTAGAAATCATAACATGTTGTTTGAGAAACAATTACACACATATAGAGGGGATTATTAGTTTTGAGATTTAGAATCATCAAAACTCAATAATCAATGGAGCAAAATAATTCCTATGAAGAAATCGTTTCTTCATCAAGCCTTGTGGATACCGATAGAGGGTGTTTGCTTTAGCACCTTAAAGTCAGTGTTCATGGATTCGATCTTCAAGGGTATGTTTCTTTCATCTTGCAATTTAATTTAATCAACATGCACGGATCCGGGCTCTTGGGTGTTTGATTTTATCTGTTTATTCCGCTGCGCATGATGCATCAAAACCCAACAGTGGTATCAGAGCCCCGTTCATTGTTGATTATTTTAGTATATCATGTTGAAATTGTTTAATCCGATTATATAATTTGCATGATAATAAGATGAATATGTGATTTGAGTTTTATATGAGATATAAAATTTATGAGCATGAATATGGGGATTATGTAATTATTATATTGATTTGATCTATATGAATAATTGCATGTTGGGATTATCAATAAATAATTGGATTATGTGTATTGATAACTTAGATCTAATTTATATATATATCTAATAAATTGTTTATTCATGATATTGATTAGATCTAATTAAATTCATAATCTGTAAATTTATGTTTCTGTAATCTGATTATGTACAAACATGATATTGGATTTGGTCGAATTTCTGAAATTCTGAAAAACTTGGAAATCTGGGATCCTACCAATAGATCCGTACGGATGGTTTGGGTGATGCCAAACTGATCCGTACGGCTAGTTTGGAAATTCTCAGATTTGATTTTGTTTTCTGGTGTTCAGATTATTTTGTAAATTGTTTACAGAATTCGAATCTGGAAACTGGAAACTGCTTTCAGACGGCTGGTTTCCGAAACCGTGTTTCCTGAAACAGTTTTCGGCCGAAGAATTCAGAAAGGATGCAGAAATCAGAATTCTAAAGAGTTTAGAATTGCTGTAATCTGTGAGATTAAGAGACAATGAAAGGGTCTTGGGACATGTGATCAATCTATACGGGAATGTAGATGCCTTTTGGCTTAGTTTCGACCGTATAGAGAAGTTACTTGGTTCCTTGATCTTAGTACGGAAATGTGGATGCCTTTTGGCTTAGTTTCGGTCGTACGGTTTGTGCCTCTCAATTTCAAGATGCTCTGCGGATACAGTTTCAGAATTCAGAAGAGTTCAGAGTTTATGTAACCTGTATGAAAGAACTGTACGGATAAATCTGGATGCTTCCAGAAACATCCGTACGGATGGTGTGGGCATTACTGATTCTGATCTGTTTCAGACGGCAGGTTTTGGAAACCGTGTTTCCTGAAACATATTTCAGTTCATAAGTCCAGACAGTTACTAAGATCATAATCTTAAAGGAGTTTAAGGTTAGTGTAATCTCAAAGTTTCAGAATTACCCCTATACAAAGTGCAAATAGTTTGCAGAGAAGGAAACTATATTTGGATTAATTCATTGCATGGACCAATGGCAGGCTTACGCCTTGTTTCTGGGAATGCGAATGAAATATCCAATCTGTAAATTGTTTACAGATAATTTAGATTCCGTCCCCATTATGTTGCTTCATAATTAAATCACAAGATTTTGCTTCTATTAATTAATTGGATTAGTTAACATCAGTCATGCAAAGACTATATTATATTATGTTTGACATAATTAAATATATGATGCATGTCTCTATGTTAAATGAACCTTCTTTAAAACTTAAGTCAAGTGCCAATCCATTATTAAAACACATGTGAGTACACCGGGTATTTTTATGCGGGCTCTAACCATCGCGAGGCGTATTAATTCTATCAATGTATGAGCATGATGAGTGAAAGAGTGGTTCCTATACGTTTAACGTGGTTTGACATAATTAGGCTATCATAAGAGTTATGGGCCTAAGGCACAATATGAGATTAAAACATGTTAGACATAAGATGTCTAAAATCTCATAAAGGATCCAAGAGTCACATGTGATGTGATTGATAAGGAGTTATCTACTTAAATAGCTTGGTCTTATGCATCTTGCCCTCGCGGACGTAAGATCAAGTGAAATATGGATCTTAGCCCACTTAAAATTATATTATACAAGAGTTGTATTTGAAGGTGTATAATTTAGTGGGAGTATTTATGAAATACATTAAATGTCTCTAAATGATAATGGTATGAAATATATGTGTGTATATTTATTTGCATATTTCCTAGAATGTCTTAAACTATAATCATGTATGATTACTGCGATTGACCCCACTTTAAGAAGAATAAGATTAACTTCCATGACCTAGTCATGAGCTTAAGAATTGTTCTAAAGCAAGATCGGAAGTTATGAATTCCTAATAAATCCTATTTCTAAGAAACCTAATGCTTAAGGATGGACATAGACATTGATTAGAAACATGTGGATGATTCTATAGATGTCAATGGTCTTACGACTTGCTATCATATGATCAGAACTTTAGAAGTATCTGAAACATATGAATGCTTATTTGATAAGCAATCACGTGGGAAGCGTTCCTACAAGCAAGAAAGGCAAGAAAAGTTTGAGATTGATTAGAGTCTAACATTCATTTGATGAATGAAAGGTATGTTAATAAGTTCTCATGTTTCGAACATAGAGAGACATATTAATTACCTTGGATGTCTTGATAATCAAGTTAGTTTGGAACTAACAACGGATTTGGTATTAATTCATAAGCGACATTCGATGTTTAAAATGCTATGTTTTAATATCAAATTAAAACCCTCTCAAACTCTAAAGGTTAATAAGAACAAGGATTTAAAATAAAGGCAAGACAAGAGTTGTCAAGCCTAAAAGGAAACATTTGTGGCAAAACCTAAAATCCAAAGAGTGTAATTTGTACATTGGCAATAGGATTGACCATTGGTGAAATTACAATTTGAATTAAAAGATCAAAAGGAAGGGTAGTTGGACTACCAGTTCAAGTATTTATGTTAAAATTATACTTAAAGAAGGTAAAGATTAACCTATGTGGCAATAATGATGCAATGGTTGCAACATTAATCATAGGAACTTGCGAAGTGTCTTTACCTAATAAGTTCATATTTGTTTTGAACAAATGGTGCTATGTTCTTATTTTAAGTAGAAATATTATTTTGGTTTCTTCATTAGAAGATTATGGATATTTCTTATTTCGAATAAGAAAGTGTTCCATTAAATATGATTTGCCTTATTGTATTGCTAATCATATAATGGGACTTAATATCCTTATCTTGGAAGAACAAAATAATGAGCATAACGTAAATAATGGAAATCTGAATATAAGGATGTAATTGTTACATTCTTAAAAAGCATTAATGTCTATATCAAATGATAAGAAACACATATCTAAAATTCCATGGGACGGACTTTTAAATTCATATGATTTCGAATCATGTGATAGATGTGAATCTTAGAAATTAATCAAGACATCTTTTACTAATAGTAGTAAGAGGAAGTACTCTTTTGAACTTATACATTTTGATGTATGTAGTTTATTAAAGTAACAATGCTAGAAAGGATTTCAACACCCTCATGGCAAAAGTATTGATGTACTCTGATTAGATCAAAGTAATGAATATTTAAGCTTTGGACTCGATGAGAATTCTGCAGAAAGTCTGCAATTTAAGAAAACCAGAATCTGGAAACAGCAGCCGTACGGATGATGTTCCAGAAGTTTACAGATTGTCTGTAAAACACAGTTTTTCGCCTCATGATAAGTCAAACTGATCTTTTCTGGATTATGTGCTGGAAACAGCTGCACTTACACTAAATTGAGATTCGTCTAAGGAGGTTCGTTATACCATACAATATATGGAATGAAAGAAAACTTGGTTTGTCTTTCATAAAGATTTGTGATGTGATACTTTTGAGAAAAGTTTTGTCTTGGACAAAATCACACCTAAATCTAATAAATGTATTTTATGAGATATCTTAATGGTATTAATTTTACACCCTTTAAAGAGTACAAATCGTTTGTTACTCTGAATAGCACTTTCCAGATAAATCGTTTATCTCTAAAGAACTAATGGGAGTAAAATGTATCTCGAAGAGTTCGAGATCCAGAAAATGACATGGAACCTAAGATGGAAGTTAAACAAATATTTACAAGGAGTTGTGGAAATTCGTTCAAGTATACACAAGAAATTTGCACAACTGATAGGATACTATCTATAACAAGAAATATTGATTTCTCGTAATAGAAAGTAATAGGGAATATATCATTGCGAATGATTGACCTATTACCTATCAAGATGCAAAGTCCGCTCCGGATTTAGATCAATGACTTGGAGTCATAAAATCTAAAAATGTATATTGATTAAGCAAGACTGATTGAGAAAAGTAAATTCATAATGTCGTTTATGATGAAACTTTATCACCCGTAGTCATGCTTAATATTATTAGAATTCTTATTATCATATTTTGAATATGTAATATGACAGATGGATCTCAAAACTATATTCCTTAACAGGAACTTACATTAGGATGTGTTTGATACAACCTAAAAGTTTTGATTGATCCATAAGATTCTAATAAAATATGCAAGTTGCAGAAATTCATGAGATGGATTGAAGCAAACTACTTGGAGTGAAATTTCATTTTGATGAAGTATTCAAAGAGTTTGAATTCATTAAAAAATGAGACTTGTGATTACAATAAATTTAGTGGGAGCGTAATATTATTCTTAGTCATATATATGTGGTTGACATATAATTCACTCTGAAAGAGTTTCTAAATGAAAGACTTGGATAAAGCCACCTATATCATTGGAATTTAGATTTATGGAGATAAATCTAAAACGTTGTTTGGTTAAAGTCAAAGTACTAGTAAAGACAAGATAGTGAAAAGTTCACTATGCAAGACCCTTGGAGAGGTTACTTGTGAAAGTCCAATAAGCAAGAGTACATGATTAGGATTCCATATGCTTCGGCAATTGGATCTATCATGTAAGCCATGTTAATGTACTAAGACCGGATGTCTCATATACTTGGAGTATGATGAGATAATACCAATCGGATCCAGTGAGAGTCACTAGTTAAGAAACACTCTTATGTCCCTAAAAGGAACTAAAGGATGCGTTCTTGATCTTTGATGGAATAAAAGATGACTTGTAATAGTTACATAGATGCATTCTTACAAACCAACAAAGATAAATATTGCAGTATAAATACATGTTTACGTCTATTAATGGTGTTAGAAGAGTTCTAAATGGACCATTACTATTCTACAAAAGGTTGAGTATCTAGTGGCATGAGATGCAACTAGAAAAATGTTAAGATTAAGATTCTAATTAGTAAACTAGAAATCGTTTCTAGTGTCACTAATTTAATGTACCTTCATTGTGTCAATAATCGTTATTACACAAGTTAAGGGACTAATATCTTATTTAGACATATACTCAGACATTTCTATCTTACTCGAGAAATCGTCAAAGATGGGAGATGTCAAAATATGCAAAATACCTTATGATAATAACAAGGATAATTATCCTTCATAAGCTCGTTTGCAATTATGATGGAGATCATAACTAAGCTCAATGGGTATTGGATACGCATTGATTGGGCCTAGTGCAAGTGGGAGATTGTTGGATATTATGCCCTAGGCCCTTGAGAAAGGCCTATGCGTTATATCATAGCTTCATTGTTATAGAGATAACAAACCCGATTATTATATCTTTTGCATGTTTATTATAATAATCATTGTCCCTAGCACTTATGAAGGGCTAGCATGAGTTTGATGGATAATCATATGATGATTATAGCGCATAGGATGCGGATTAAACTTGTGGGTACATGTTGGAGAACAAGTACTGGATAGACCCGTTATGAGATTTATGTCATGGTCAAATGTCATAATTAAATCTCATAATAGTTATATCATTTATCCTTAGACCTGAGATTATCATAGTCTTCCACATGATGAACATTATGTTTGACGTACTCAAACGCTACCCCTAACCGGGTGGTTATAAATGCTACGATTGGCATAATCGGATTCTTGTAGGGAAGAATGATAAGTCAAGATAGGATTTGTCCCTCTCTCAAGAGAGATATCTGCCTGGCCACTCGATGAGTGAGATTGATAATAGTGTACGGCCGTACCCAAATGAATTGAAGCGTTCAATGTTATTTGCTCATATCAATCTACTCGGGATCGAGAAAGCATTGGACAACATAAGTTGACGTGGACCATGATTTATGTCCAATATGATATCGTGTGACAAAGGGATTGTGATATGTTCTATAAGGTTACTTTGGGCTTTCAAAGTTATACTAATTGGGTAGTCATAATATCTTGCTAGAGTCCGCTTATGACTTACGGGTTCTGACTCGTTCGGACTCGTTGCCAACTTAGTATAATCCTATTGGGTCACACACAATAGAACGGATTGAATAAGGCACAGAAAACGGGAAAAACTGGATCCTGTTGGAAGGATCCGTACGGATGGTTTGGGAGCCACCCAACCAATCCGTACGGATGGTTTGTCCGGCCGAAAACAGTTTGTTCAGACTTCTTGTTTGACAAGGAATTCTGATCCCAAAAGGAATTAGGTTTATACCCTATTATATATGTGTGCAGTCGGGTTTGAGAAACCTAATGGTTGATTTTAGAAATCATAACATGTTGTTTGAGAAACAATTACACACATATAGAGGGCATTATTAGTTTTGAGATTTAGAATCATCAAAACTCAATAATCAATGGAGCAAAATAATTCCTATGAAGAAATCGTTTCTTCATCAAGCCTTGGGTCTAGCAATCCAGATCAAGAAGGTGTTCTTGATATCCGTTCGACGTGTGGATACCGATAGAGGGTGTTTGCTTTAGCACCTTAAAGTCCGTGTTCATGGATTCGATCTTCAAGGGTATGTTTCTTTCATCTTGCAATTTAATTTAATCAACATGCACAGATCCGGGCTCTTGGGTGTTTGATTTTATCTGTTTATTCCGCTGCGCATGATGCATCAAAACCCAACATGGACCGCCATCGAGCTGAATATTGTCAAATGTTTAAGGCTCCACAGCTCCCAGTGACCGATGCATAATGGTCCATTAGGTTGATCCAAGGAGGGAATAACTTGATGACTCATCCTTAATGGATCTACTAAAATATAATTACTTTCATTCTTAAAACAATGCAGGATAACCACTTCATATCCATAAACTCTTCATTTACCCATTTCAGCCTGCATACTTTGAATATTAATTTCTCGTCTACCCCAAATTGGTTTTGCGAAAATAAATATATCAAACTAATCTACATCAAATGTAGATTAAAAATATGTAATTAATTTCTATTTACACAAAACAAAACCTAATGAAATTATTAGTAAAAAAATAGTCAAATGCCACTTTTTTAAAACTAAAATTCTAACAATTTATCGCACCACTAACTATTTAAATTTATCGCACCACGGACCCGTAACCACTCCACCCAAGTTAGTTCCACCCCTCCACCCAATGGTGCCGATCAAGGCCACATAGGCGTGCCGATTGGTTGATCGGCTAAGATGATTTCAATTTTTTGTGGGTCCCACCGAATTCAGACACATGTGGCCTTGATCGGCACCATTGGGTGTAGTAAAAATGAGGTGGCTCCAATCGGCACCGTTGGGTGGAGCTAACTCCCCGGTGGAGGAGCAGTTCGAAATCCATCGCACCACTAATTGTTGCTGGTTGTGATCTGGAGATATTAAAATTGCTATTGAATGATAACATAAAATTTAAGATTGACCCAAGGGAAACAGAAAAAGAGTGGCATGTTGGACCGATCAACAGATCTTATCTCATCTTTTTTTTTTTTTTTTTTCATAATAAACAATTCATATTTTTTATTTAATCGAAAGTCCCAACTAACACTTTATTTTTTATTGTAATCAAATAACAATAAATAAATTTCAAACATTATTATTGTCAAACGTCACCACATTAGTTAATTGTATACTCCGTATTCCTTTATGGGAAAGGAGCAATCTACTAGTAGTAATATTTTATTTTGGATCTATCTAACTCACCAACAGTAGTTTTGGTGGGGTGGAAAAAGATTTAATAAAATAAAAGAGAGAGCATCGAGCCTTATGCTACAATGTGTTGATGAATTTGATTCCCCATTTAACTTAACTTGTTGACATAACATTTGGAGGCTGTCTCTTGTGAAACCGTCGCACGGCGTGCGACGGCGCTGAGACGAGCCATTTTTTTTTATTTTTTTTTGCCACCCCAACTTTTTTTCCTCCAACAAAAGTAACATTTATCATAACGAAATGTAACACTTTTTTTAAAAAAAATGTACCACAATTTTGCTGCAATAGATAAAGATAACATAAAGATTGACAACTAAACTAATGTAACACTTTTTATAAAGGAATGTAACACTCATTTTTTCAAATGTAACACTTTTTTTCTCCGAAAATTAACATAGGATTGACAACTAAACTAATGTTACATTTTATAAAAAATGAATGTAACATTTTTTTTCTCAATTGTAACAGTTTATATTCTTAAATGTAACATTATATATGAAATGTAACAATTTTTTATTGGGAAAATAACAATTGAAATGCAAACCCAATTTTTTTTTTTTTGTAAAAATGCTGTTACCTTTAACAGTAGAAAGTGTTACTTTTTGAAGATGAAAGTGTTACTTTTATCCGAACAGAGTGTTACATTTAGCTGATGAGCAACTCAAACTTTTTGTGTGTAAAAAAATGTTTTTTAAAATAAAAAAAATTCAAATCATATCATGACCTATGTAGTTTTATTCGTCTCGTCGAGACGAACAAAACTGTATTTTTCAAAAAAAAAAAAATTGAGTTATACATCTCAAGATATAGCATTTTAAAGTTATTGAGTTTTTTTTTTTTTTTTTTAAAAAGTGGACACGTGGCAGCGATCTGGAAGAGGGAGAGGTAGATCTGGTCGTCGGCTGTAGCGGAACAGGCAGACCCGCGAAGCAGCGGAGCGGACCAGCCTTGCCGCACGCCGTGCATCCGCCGCACGCGAGAATTTGTCTAACATTTGACCCCCATCTTACCTAGAGCTGTCAATAAGGGCTGGCGGGGCGGGTTGGGCCCAACCCACCACAACCCACCTTCAAACGGGGCGGGGCGGACTGGCCCAAATTCTTGGCGGGCTGAGAAAATGCCAACCCATCCCAACCCAACCCACCTTGGGTTATTGGGCCAGGCGGGCCACGAGCCCAATACATTAAGGTTTTATTTTTATTTTTGTGTGATTTTCAGTTTAGCAATAGCAAGTTACCTGCTAGTTTTTTTTTTTAACAAAAAAAAAAAAGGAAGGGAGTATATGTGTAGATACCCCGGGGAACCACGGCTTGGCTAGAGCGCGTGAATTATCCTAGGATGTCTAACTTGTTTTTAGAGTCGCCACCTATGTTTTGAGGAACATAAGAAAAACCTATTGATAATAGCCTAAGTTTGATTACGAAAACAGAGATTCTTTGTTTTGAGGTTCGGGGGTTAGGTTACGAGATGGGAAGTACCGAAACACCCATCTCGCCCAACTAAAGTTGGTCTTGATTGATCAAAATCTACATGAATGATAAACGTTCTTCTTCTTCTTCTTTAAATCATAAAAAGGGGTTTTAAAATAGAGTTTGGAATGTAGGAGATAACTCTTTAACCGACCTCAATGAGATGAGGTGATCATTAGAGTCATGTCCCAAAATGATTTGGGTGATTGCACTTTGATAAAACAAAAAGAAAGAGAAAAGAGATGAAGTTAAGAAGAGGAAAGAAATAACTTTACCTAGACTTCAAGAGACTTCAAACACTTCTTGATGAATTCTTTGGAGAAATCCTTTGGAAATGCTTTGTAAGTGTGAAATTTTAGTGTCTTATTGAGAATGTAAGATTGAGAGCCCAAGGTTCTTGAAAATGGAGGTAAAGGGGGGTTTTTATAGGTGAAAGAGAGATGTTTTTGGTGCCAAAACTCAGTCACCAAGAAATCTTTCCCGGGCAAAATCCTGTAAATTGAGCAAGGGAGAGAACCCTGGCCAGAAATCTGTAACCGACGCCCAGAGGCGCGCGCTTCCTGCTTTGGGGGCGGGAGGCGCGCGCGTCTGGATCCTCCTGTCGGAGGCGCGCGACTCAGAGAAGGCGATTTTGACAGAATGGACTAGAAAGTCAGCCCTGTTATTCAGTTTAGTCCCTGGACTTAACGAAGTCAGTCAGGAACTTAACGGAAGTGAAAGAAACTAACGAGAAACACTTAAAATGGGGAGAAACACAAGATCAAATGTGCAATCGGGGTGAGCGGTCCAAGGCGGGGTGTCTACAGAGCCCCTCGGCGACGTGGATTGCAAAGCAAAACGCGTCGACGAAAGTTAAAAACACCCGCCGAGGACATCACCAAGAAAAAGCAAAGACTCGATGAAAGCAGGAATTTGAAATTGCGAGAGATAGTGGTGCGCTCCCTGTGTGAGCGGCTTTGTTGATAGAGGGGGTGGCATGATCCGTTAGGTGAACTTGCCGGCTGAATATGTTGAATGAGGCCGTTAGTGAACCTTTGAACGAGGCCGTTAGTGAATCTTTGGAGAGGCCGTTAGTGAACCTTTGAAGAGGCCGTTGGTGAACCTTTGAGGAGGCCGTTAGTGAACCTATGAAGAGGCCGTTAGTGAACCTTTGAGGAGGCCGTTGGTGAACCTTTGGAGAGGCCGTTAGTGAACCTTTGTTGACGAATCCGTTAGTGAAATTCGTTGATGAAATATTGCTTTGAAGTCGCGTGCCACTTGGAGTCACACTTGACTTTTTGACTTGTGGGGTGCGGACACAGTTGACCGCGACTAGAAGAATGTTCCTGCTGGGGATGAAATGTAAAAACTGATTTTTGAGAAATAACGGCGTCTGTTACGAATCTCACTCAGCTTGCAGTGGTGGAGCTGAAAACTCAGATGAGCATGGATGTGACACCTTGATTCCCGCGTGGGGAGTTGTGTTTGAATTCCTCAGGGAGCAAAGGCGCGTGCGTCTGGTCCTCGCCGTGGGAAGCGCGCGCGTTTCAGTGACACAGCAGGGGGCGCGCGCATTCTGTCCTAGTTCGGCATACATAACCAGACAGTTCACTTTTCGGCGAGTTTTTTTTTTCAAAATTTCGAAGAGCCCTCCAAATTCTGAACCCAATTTTTGCGGAGAAATCACCCCAAAACACTTTCTTGTTGTTCTAAGTGCGATTCTATCATAGGAACGATGTCGGATCGTCAACAATCTCCTCCATTCGAGATGCCATAGGGCGAGGAGCCCGAGGTTGGAATTGAGGCGATGGACCCGAGTTTGCTCAAGTATCAGCCGCATACCCATATTTCCCACTTTGTTTCAGCGGGATTGGTAAGAATTTTTCATTATCTTTGTGATTTTCGCATTTTTGGGGCTGCTCTGTTTCACCCGTATTTTTCGCTGCAACTTCTTTCGTTGATTGTCGCTGTTGACTTACTGCAAGAAACATGTTCGGATACCCTTTTTCATACCCACGCCCTCGTATGCATATTGAAGTTTCTATTTCGGGTTTGTCCGTTTTCTAGCCGTTATCCTGACGAAATTTTCGTTATTTCTTGTTTCTTTTCAGGAGTGGAGCCGCCTGTCGGAGATTCGAGGCGGAGCTCATGGCCCGGTCACCATCTGGAGTAAGCTGCCCGAGAATGTCAGGGCCCGGGTTCAGGCCACCCATTTTGGCCTTTTTATTACCAGTCTACCGGCGTTGAAGAATGATCCGGATGTTATTCAGGCTCTGAGAGAGAGATGGTGGGACACCACCCATACTTTCCATCTGCCTATGGGAGAGGTCACGATGACGCCCACTGATTTCACGGCATTGACTGGTTTGCCATTTTCGGGGGAGCCTGTCCCTTGTGTTTTGAGAGGGACCCTTCGGACTGCTGACGAGCTGTTGGCCCTGGTTGACTGCGGCTTCCCGGTGAAGAATTATCGAGTCACTTGGAGGAGCATCCGTCGGTATTTTAGTATTCTTGCAGCCGAGCCTTTGGGTGTCACTGCTGAGCGGGTCGATGCTGTGGCCCGTTGTTTTATATGGTACCTGTTGTCCCACACTCTGTTTGCCAGTGGAGGGTCATCGGCTTCCTTGGATTTGCTTGACTTGTTGGTAGACTTGGACCAGGCCGGTCATTATAACTGGGGTGCAGCGGGCTTGGCTGCTTGTTATCATGGTATGGATCTGACTAGCCGTTCGACCACTAGCTCGGTCACGGGTTTCAGCCTGTTGTGGGAGGTATACTGCTTTCCCTTTTCTTTTCGGCCTTCTTGTCATTTGCTCTACTGTATCTTTGAACTGTCATTTAATTCTGCTCTTGTCTCTGTTTTCCAGCTATGGGCCTTTGCTGTCTTGGAGCTGAGGGACTTCAAGATTAACAGAGAGGGTCAACCCCAGTATCCGGACTGCGTGAGGTAGTCATATAGGGAGAGGAATATGAGGACTGGCATTGTTCCCATCAGCCTGTTTTCAGCTCGGCGCCACTTGGATTCTTTGAGGCCGGAGGCTGTCGCCTCTTCTTTGTTTCCGTGGAGAGCTATTTATGCCTTTATTGAGCATACCCTGATTCCCACCCGCTCGAGGCTTCTGATGAGCTCAGTGGAGTGTATGGCGATGTATCTTGGGGAGAGAGTGTTTTGGCAGCATGGTGGTCAGGTGACAGACTTCCACCACCCTCCTAGGCCAGCGGTTCCTGATGTTCCTCCTTTCTGTCCTCGTAATTGGAGGGCTCTTTCAGAGGCAGACCGGGCAGTCTACCTTGCGGGGGTTGATGTTGTCCCTTTCATTCATCTAGAGCAGGATTACGGTTTATTCCGGGAGCATAACCTCCAGCAGGGTTTCATGTTCACTGATCCGAGGGAGACACATGCTGCTCCACAGACTTCGGCTCGATTTTATCCCACCGGTGCTGGATATTGCTTTGATCCCCCTTTGCCGCCTTCATATTATACTTACTCTAACTTTGGGGTGTATGAGGAGCAGAGGGAGATTGTTCCCGAGGACATGTCGCCGGAGCGAGAGCCTCCTGTTCAGGCTGCTGTGGTATGTTTTCCTGTCTGTCTTTGCATTTCTCAGTTCCAGTCTCGCTTCTCTGTTCTTTGTATTGATGCAACTTCCTTTTTCTGTTCTCTGTTGCAACAGGTACCTGTAGCTGCTTATAGGCACTTGGGAAGACAGAACAAAGGGATGAGGAGGAGGCTCCGTCAGCTGGAGAGAGGGTGCTAGAGCTGTGCAGGGATATTGCTGCCATGACTAGAGATGCTGCTGGTGCTGTCTCTGGTGCTGCGAGAGGAGCTGCCCGAGGTGATTGGGGCATGGGACGAGGCTGCAGGGATGCTGCACTGGACATTGATGAGGCTGTCTCTTCGGCGAGGCAGTCACTGAGCAGGAGTCTGAGCCGTGGAGGTAGCCATAGTAGGAGTCTGAGCCGAGGAGGTAGCCAGAGCCGGGGTGGCGCTAGTTCATCAGGGAGAGCTGCCAAGAGGACCCGGCATGATGTTGTGGTTGAGACATCTGAGGAGGAAAAATCTGCTGATGATGATGATGATGATGACGAGGAGACTGAGAGCGGCAGTGGGGGTGGGCACGGTGCTGCCGATGATGATGATTCTGAGTAGCCTTTTGGGGAGGACGAGAGATTGAAAACATTTTTATTTACCTGTGATAAACATTTAGCATGTATTTATAATCCTAGCTATTTACTACGCTTTTTAGTTATCTGTCTAGACTCGTTCCTAAGTGTCGACTCTTTACAAACAAATGTGTGCCCAAATGTGTTCATCATGGTTGCTTGAACTCCTTTTCTATGCTGGGATCTGATTTCTTGCAGGTTGAAGGCGTTTGAACGTGCCTGGGCTTCTTTCTTGAACTGACAAGGGCATGTTCTGTTTCTGTCTGCTGTCAAACGCGCGCGCGTCCGGCTTTGGTAGCGGGAGGCGCGCGCATCTGGAGTCGCTTGTCGGAGGCGCGCGCTTCTGGCTTGCTGAATTCCAGCCCCTTTCTTTTCTGAGCAGGGCACTCCAACAGCTATAAATTCAAACCATTTTCGATCAGAATGATCACACAGCAATATTCTGCATTCTTTCCCTTACTCTATACCTCAAAATTCTTGTAGCAATGGCCCCGATGACCTTTACTTTTGAAGTCAAGGTTTCCATCCCCGAAGGTGAAAAGTCCGTCCCCATTGCTCCAATTGTGAAGACGCGTCCTAGCGTTTTTGATCGTTTAGGAAGACCAAATGAGGATGTTGTTGCCGCGGATTCTGTGAAGCCGGTGGTCCACGTGAGGGATTATAGGCCTCGTTATTTGCCTAAGAAGAGGAAAGGCAAGGGGAATTCTTCTCATGTGTGGAAGCGTCCCGTGGTTGTTCCGGTCAAAGCTCCTTCTAGCAAGGGCAAGGAGAAGGTTGTTGATGAAGCTCCGTCTCGGCCGAATGTCTTTTCTCGTCTTGGTGGTCTCGAGAATGCTCCGCCTCCTTCCAAGAAGACTAAAGGCCGTCCCCAAAAGCGATGGGTCCCCAAACCGAAGAAAGATTAAATATTTCTTTGTACCCTATGAGATTGCAATTTAGGATAGACCACTTCGTTTTAGGATTTAATGTTTTGATGTCTTTTGTTGCTCAATAAATCCGTTGTAATGGCTTGAATAACTCATTGGATGAATAAAAATTGCATCTTGTTATTTGAAGTGAATTGGGTATTTTTGATATGTTTTAGACCGCACCCGAAGGTTGCCTACGTTCCTCCAGTTGGGAGGCTCAGGTCTCCGTAGTTCAAACAAACAAAGACCATATTTTTTTTGTGCACCCTGTTTTTTTCCTAGACCGCCCTTTCGGGTTTTCAATCTAGCGGGCTTCTTTTTTGCACGTGCTCTAATTTTTGCCTAGGCCGCCCTTGCGGGTTTTCAGCCTAGCGAGCGATTTTTTTTTTTTTTTTTTTTTTTTATGGTCTTTGTTTATTAAGCATAGAACCTCTTGAGCTTGTCGAGGTTGACCTCCTTTGGCAGCTGGTCACCATCTAAATCCACGAGTCGGACTGCACCGCCGCTTAGTATCTTTTTGACCACGTACGGACCGATCCATCGGGGTCCCCATTTCCCCAGGGGATTCATGGCATTAGGAGGATGTTGTCTTAAGACCAAATCTCCCACATTGATGTTTCGAGGCTTCACCTTTTTGTTGAAAGCTCTTGCCATCCTTTGCTGATACGCCCTTGTGCGTTCGAGTGGTCTTAGCCTTTTCTCGTCGAGTAAGGCTAGCTGTTCATGTCGACTTTGCATCCAGTCGACCTCGTTGACTTGATTCTAGAGGAGGACCCGTAGAGATGGGACTTCAAGTTCGATTGGGAGTACGGCTTCAGAACCATAGACTAATGCATAAGGAGTTTCTCCTGTTGCTGACCGTATTGATGTGCGGTAGCCCCACAATGCTTGTAACGACCCCAAAATCCGTTTTATTTATTTTAATATTTATTTTATATTTTGAGAATTTTTATTTAAAATTATGTGTGTATTTTATGTGTTGGATAATATTTTCTTGCTTAGCATTAATTGTGTGATTTATTGTGCTATTTGTTTAGATAGTAGTAAGGTTAATTGGGGGAGGTAAGTTGAGTTAGTGGGAAATTATGGGCCAAAATGTAAAAATTTAGTGCAAGGGTTTAATTGTTCAACTTAGAAATAAAGGGACTTTAGTGAATTAGTATAAATACTACAATGCATTCTTATCCCTCCCATCTTCCTCCTGCGCATGAACTCACCATCTCTTTACAAAAATCCCAATTTTCCTCCATTGTTGGCTAAGGTAACGTTTGTTCTTGTTTATTTTATTTCTTTTAATTTACTACTCTATTTTCAAATCTAATTATATATAAATGATCAGGGTGTTGAGTAGATTCTTTCTACCGGGTCAAATATTATTTTCTTGATACTTTTCCGGAGAATAGGTAAGTTACTAATCCCCCTTTTTAATGTTAAAATAGTCATATATGTTATATAAGATACTTGTTATTGTTAAATTTGTGATTTGGGTGAATTTTGTGATACTTGTAATTTTGGGACAAAGGATGTATTAACATGTACTGGGTTTGTGATGGATGAGCTTGAAAGAATTTTTTTGAGTATGTTAGAATACTCCTGGAGTGTTAGTTAGTAAAAAGTTATACTCCTACTTGTGAGACGGTGAAACGAAGGGAGTACAATTTATTTTGGTTTTGGTCATAACTTCTTCATCCGGACTCCGTTTTAGTCGTGTAAACTATCGTTGGAAAGCTCTTCTCGAGTACTATACGATGGGTTGGTTTATTGAGTTGGGTTTTGATTTTTATCGTACGGAAATCCAGTAGGTGTTTAGTACCAAAAAGAGTATTAATGGTTCATTATGATAGAGTTGGTCTTTTGTGATCAAGTGTGAATTGATGTGATCGTTTGGATTGATTGTGTGATGACTTAATGTCAATATTGTGCACACTATTATGAAAACGTGTTTACTTCTCTATGATGAGCTTGTGTGGTTCCCTACTTTGGAATCATACCCCGTTTGTTGTTATAGCAAGTATTTCTATATGGTGCTTGCGTGTAAAGTCCAGCTGGTACTTTTGTGTGTGTTTGGGCAGTGATAGGGATTATAATGGTCTCCCGAGCCAAGTACATTATAAGGCTCCTATCATTGGTTTCCCATTTTTAACCCCCTTCCTTAGGCCAAAGGTTGGGCACTTTGGGTTATGACTTTGTGTCATTTTCCCCGTTGTTGTTGTTGTTGTTGTTGTTTGGTTCCGGAACCCGTCTCAGCTCTTCGATGCTGCTCAGTTGATGCCTCTCAGATGGCTATTGTTTGGTTTGAGAACCTTGGCTCAGTATCCACGTATGAGTGTTTTTTTTCCGCTTTATGTGTTGTATGATGAGTTGGTCGTTATTTCCAACCGGTATGGGACGGTTGGCGATAGGGAGCCTCTCATATTATGTGCTATGTGCTATATGATCATTTGTGGCATTGTTCCTTTATGTTTATCATATTAGCATGTAATGTAGTTGCATTTTAGTAACTTACTGAGATTTATTCTCACCCTTATTTGTTTACTGTTTTAGATAAGAAGGAGCCCAGGGGATAGGTCACATCACAGGGAGGACGTCGAGAAAGAATTTTGGGTAAGACATTTGGGAAGTGTTGTGTAAGGCTACATTATGTAAATGTACAACCTACCCGTGACTTGATCGTTGCATCACCTCTTTTTGGTTTAGGTTGGTGATTTGTAAATGAGTAAGTAAAGTGTGTGGCCAAGTGGCTAAGTACTTTTTTGTGATAGTTTGTTTTGTGACTTGTAGTCAAGTCTAGTAAATGTTGTTTGGGTTATATGAACTTTTTATGAAAGTATATTTCGAAAAATTTTCCTAAAATGTTTTATGACGTCTTCCGTGCGTGTCCCGGACGTGGGGCCAAGTAGGACCACGGGTCGGGGCCCGACAGTTGGTATCAAAGCTAGGTTGTAGATGGTCTAGAATGACTAAGTGACCTAGGAGGGTAGTTGAGTATGGAGTGAGTAACGTTGAGTGGTTTATGCAGGTACTCAGTAAAAATGCCGGAACATGAGGGTGAACAGTCTGGTACTGCAGGCCAGGGTAATGTAAGGGAAGAGGCTCGAGCTATGTTTCAAGGGATGTTCGAGGCCGTAATGAAAACCATCCATGATCAGAGGCAAGGAGGAGAGCATGCACCTCCAAGGTATGGTCTTGAGCAATTTTTAAAGATGAAACCAACGGGTTATGATGGGGAACCCGATGTGACCAAAGTTGAGAGATGGATTGAATCTATGGAGAAGATATTTGATGTCTTAGTATGTACTGAAGAAGATCGAGTTAGGTTTGCTACCTACAAGTTGATTGGAGCTGCGGAGTACTGGTGGAGGACTTTGAAAGCCAGTTGGGACGATGCTCATGTACCTTATACTTGGGCAAATTTTTTGAAAAAGTTCAAGGAACATTTTATTCCAAGGGTGGATCAAGACCGGAAGGAAGTGGAATTTCTTAGCTTGGAACAGAATACAATGTCGGTGGCTCAGTATGCAGCCAAGTTCACGGAGTTATCAAGGTATTGTACTCATTTGATTGCAACAGAGGAGAGAAAGGCAACAAGATTTGTTAAGGGTTTAAAAACAGTGATCCGAACTCAATTGGTGTCCCATAAACTACAAGAATTTCAAGATGCAGTTGATCGAGCCTATCAAGTGGAGCACGATATCGAAGAACACAAGAGGAAGGTGGAATTGGCAGGTGCTGGAAGGCAAGGTAGACTACAACCACAAAGAAATGATAATCGTGGAGGACAAGGGACTTCAACCCCATTTAGAGGACAACCACAAGGACAACCGATTGTTAGAAATCAAAGTAATTTCTCCGGGGGTCAAAGCAAGAGAGTATGTAATTATTGTCAGAGGGAAGGGCACAGTGAGGAGCGGTGTTGGAAGAAACAAGGAAAGTGTTTGAACTGTGGACAACTTGGCCATTTTCAAAGAAATTGCCCGAGATTGGGGGGTCAACCATCGGGGAGTGGTGTTGGACCGTCTCAGGGTCAGAAAAGGGATGCCTCGGGAAAACCAAAAGTTTAAGGTCGTGTGTTTGCAATCAATCAGCAACAAGCTTCGGATGCTTCCACCGTGATAGGAGGTATAATTTCTATGTCCAGTTTGAAGGCACGTGCACTTATAGACCCCGGCTCATCGCATTCATATGTTTCTGTGTCTTTTGCATCTCGATTGCATTCTTCCTTTGAGTCTTTGCCTTATGTGCTAGAAGTGTCGACTCCTATGGGAAATTGTTTGATAGCTGACAAGGTGTTGCGTGATTGTGATGTGCATATTAGTGAGCATGTTTTACTTGCTGATCTAGTTATTTTTCCATTGCAAGACTTTGATGTTATTTTGGGTATGGATTGGTTAAGTAAATATCATGCCTCTGTTGATTGTTTTAAAAAAGTGGTTACGTTTTCTATCCCTAGTGTGCCTGTGTTTGCTTTTGAGGCAACTTCTTTGGGTAAGGGAATTCGTATTATTTCGTATGTGAAAGCTAGGAGGCTATTGCACCGTGGTTGTGTGGGGTATTTGGCTTGTGTTTTGGATACTACTAAAAAGTCTCCTAAAGTAGAGGATGTGAATGTTGTTAAATAATTTCCTGATGTGTTTTCTTCTTAATATTCTATGCCTCCCGATAGAGAGATCGAGTTTGGTATTGACTTGCTTCCAGGTACCACCCCTATATCAGAAGCACCTTATAGAATGGCTCCAGCTGAACTGAAAGAATTGAAGGTACAATTACAAGAGTTACTTGATCGGGGATTCATCCGTCCTAGTGTATCACCGTGGGGAGCTCCTGTATTGTTTGTCAAGAAAAAAGATGGGTCTTTGAGACTATGCATCGACTACAGGAAGCTGAATCAGGTAACTGTAAAGAATAAGTATCCTCTCCCTCACATTAATGACTTGTTTGATCAACTCCAAGGGTCAGTCGTATTTTCAAAGCTTGACTTGAGGAGTGGGTACCATCAGTTAAAGATCCGTTCTGAGGATATTTCTAAGACTGCTTTCCGTAGTAGGTATGGTCATTACGAGTTTCTTGTTATGCCTTTCGGGTTGACTAATGCTCCGGCTGTTTTCATGGATATGATGAATCGGGTTTTCAAGCCTTATCTTGACACCTTCGTGGTTGTATTTATTGATGACATTCTTGTTTACTCCAAGTCTAGGGAGGAGCACGAGCAACACTTGCGAATGGTTCTATCTGTTCTTCGTGAGAAGCAATTGTTTGCGAAATTCAGTAAGTGTGCTTTTTGGCTCGATGAAGTGTCTTTTCTTGGGCACGTGGTTTCTAATAGAGGAATATCCGTAGATCCTTCCAAGATTGAAGCTATTGTGAATTGGAAGAGGCCTGAATCAGTTACGGAGATTCAAAGTTTCTTGGGTCTAGCCGGGTATTATAGAAGATTTATCGAGGGATTTTCTAAAATTGCTACTCCGTTAACTCAGTTGACTCGAAAGAATGTTCCTTATGTGTGGGATGGCAAGTGTCAAGCTAGCTTTGAAGAATTGAAGAAGAGGTTGACTACAGCTCCTATCCTTGCGCTTCCTAATGGAAATGATGATTTGGTAATTTATAGCGATGCTTCTAAAGAAGGCCTCGGGTGTGTGTTAATGCAAAATGGAAAGGTGATTGCGTATGCTTCAAGAAAGTTGACTCCGAGCGAGCAGAATTATCCTACCCATGACATGGAGCTTGCGGCTATTGTCTTTGCGTTGCACAAGTGGAAACATTATCTTTACGGAGCTAAATTTGAGATTTTTACCGATCATCAAAGTTTGAAGTATCTTTTCTACCAAAAAGAGTTGAATAACAGGCAAAGAAGATGGATGGAGCTATTGAAGGATTATGATTGTACTATCTCTTATCATCCGGGTAAAGCAAATGTGGTAGCTGATGCCATTAGCCGGAAATCTTTTATGGCTTCATTGATGGTGCGTGAAAGGAAAATGTTAGAGGATGCTCGAGATTTGAGTCCTTATGAGTCAAAGCATGGGGCTATTTTTGCGAGTATTCGAGTATTACCAGTCTTGATTCAACAAATAAAGGAAGCTCAGAAGGATGATCCGGAGTTAGTAAAAATAGTGGATAAAATCGAAGATGGTAAATTCGAGGATTTCTTTCTTAATCCCGAAGGAGTGTTAACTTTCAGAGGTCGGTTATGTGTACCTTGCGTGGAAGGGATTAAACGCCAAGTTCTTGATGAGGGCCACAAGTCGAGGTATACTATTCATCCCGGGAGCACAAAAATGTATCAGAATTTGAAGCAACACTTTTGGTGGAATAATATGAAGAGAGAAATAGCGGATTATGTATCTAAGTGTCTAACATGTCAACAAGTGAAAGCTGAACATCAAAGGCCTGCGGGGTTACTTCAACCGTTAGAGATTCTGGAATGGAAGTGGGAACATGTTACTATGGATTTCGTGACGGGATTACCTCGCACTCGAAGAAGGTTTGACGCAGTTTGGGTGATAGTGGATAGATTGACAAAGTCTTCTCATTTTCTACCTATTGAGATTTGCTACTCGATGGAGAGGCTTGCAACTTTATATATAAATGAGATTGTGAGATTGCATGGTGTCCTGGTGAGCATTGTGTCTGATCGTGACCCTAGATTTACATCTCGGTTTTGGCAAGCGTTTCAGACGGCTTTGGGTTCAGAGTTGAAGTTTAGTACAGCTTTTCATCCCCAGACAGATGGGCAATCAGAGAGGACTATTCAGATTCTCGAGGATATGTTGCGAGCTTGCTCAGTTGATTTTTCAGATTCTTGGGATTCTCATTTACCTTTCGTGGAATTTGCCTATAACAACAGTTTTCAGTCAAGTATTGGGATGACCCCATATGAAGCCTTGTATGGGAGGAAATGTCGGTCTCCAATTTGTTGGGATGAAGTGGGAGAAGCAAAGATTTGGGGTATTGATATGGTGAACAAATCAGTTGAGGAAGTTAAGCTTATCCGAGATCGTTTGAGTACCGCTCAGAGTAGACAGAAAAGTTATGCCGATCACCGGAGGCGAGATCTCGAGTTTGAAAAAGGTGACTTTGTGTTTCTGAAAGTTTCACCTAAAGTGGGGATTCGAAGGTACGGGAAGAAAGGCAAGTTAGCACCGAGGTACATTGGCCCATTCGAGATTCTGAGTAGAGTTGGTGATAGAGCGTATCGTCTTGCGTTACCTCATTCTCTTGATAAGATCCATAATGTTTTTCATGTCTCGATGCTTCGGAAGTATGTGTATGATCCTTCTCATGTCTTGTCCGAGGTTCCCGAGGATATTGAACCAAGTATGTCTTACGAGGAGCATCCAGTCCAAGTTATTGATTCAAAGGTTCAAGAATTGCGAACTAAGAGTATTCCCCTTGTGCGAGTTGTGTGGAGGAATCATAATGTGGAAGAGTCAACTTGGGAGCTTCGGGAGGAGATCGAGATGAAGTATCCTTGGTTGTTTAAGGGTTGAGGTAAGCAATCCTAAAATTCGGGTCGAATTTTCTTTAAGGGGGAGTGAGTGTAACGACCCCAAAATCCGTTTTATTTATTTTAATATTTATTTTATATTTTGAGAATTTTTATTTAAAATTATGTGTGTATTTTATGTGTTGGATAATATTTTCTTGCTTAGCATTAATTGTGTGATTTATTGTGCTATTTGTTTAGATAGTAGTAAGGTTAATTGGGGGAGGTAAGTTGAGTTAGTGGGAAATTATGGGCCAAAATGTAAAAATTTAGTGCAAGGGTTTAATTGTTCAACTTAGAAATAAAGGGACTTTAGTGAATTAGTATAAATACTACAATGCATTCTTATCCCTCCCATCTTCCTCCTGCGCATGAACTCACCATCTCTTTACAAAAATCCCAATTTTCCTCCATTGTTGGCTAAGGTAACGTTTGTTCTTGTTTATTTTATTTCTTTTAATTTACTACTCTATTTTCAAATCTAATTATATATAAATGATCAGGGTGTTGAGTAGATTCTTTCTACCGGGTCAAATATTATTTTCTTGATACTTTTCCGGAAAATAGGTAAGTTACTAATCCCCCTTTTTAATGTTAAAATAGTCATATATGTTATATAAGATACTTGTTATTGTTAAATTTGTGATTTGGGTGAATTTTGTGATACTTGTAATTTTGGGACAAAGGATGTATTAACATGTACTGGGTTTGTGATGGATGAGCTTGAAAGAGTTTTTTTGAGTATGTTAGAATACTCCTGGAGTGTTAGTTAGTAAAAAGTTATACTCCTACTTGTGAGACGGTGAAACGAAGGGAGTATAATTTATTTTGGTTTTGGTCATAACTTCTTCATCCAGACTCCGTTTTAGTCGTGTAAACTATCGTTGGAAAGCTCTTCTCGAGTACTATAGGATGGGTTGGTTTATTGAGTTGGGTTTTGATTTTTATAGTATGGAAATCCAGTAGGTGTTTAGTACCAAAAAGAGTATTAATGGTTCATTATGATAGAGTTGGTCTTTTGTGATCAAGTTTGAATTGATGTGATCGTTTGGATTGATTGTGTGATGACTTAATGTCAATATTGTGCACACTATTATGAAAACGTGTTTACTTCTCTATGATGAGCTTGTGTGGTTCCCTACTTTGGAATCATACCCCGTTTGTTGTTAAAGCAAGTATTTCTATATGGTGCTTGCGTGTAAAGTCCAGCTGGTACTTTTGTGTGTGTTTGGGCAGTGATAGGGATTATAATGGTCTCCCGAGCCAAGTACATTATAAGGCTCCTATCATTGGTTTCCCATTTTTAACCCCCTTCCTTAGGCCAAAGGTTGGGCACTTTGGGTTATGACTTTGTGTCATTTTCCCCGTTGTTGTTGTTGTTGTTGTTGTTTGGTTCCGGAACCCGTCTCAGCTCTTCGATGCTGCTCAGTTGATGCCTCTCATATGGCTATTGTTTGGTTTGAGAACCTTGGCTCAGTATCCACGTATGAGTGTTTATTTCCGCTTTATGTGTTGTATGATGAGTTGGTCGTTATTTCCAACCGGTATGGGACGGTTGGCGATAGGGAGCCTCTCATATTATGTGCTATGTGCTATATGATCATTTGTGGCATTGTTCCTTTATGTTTATCATATTAGCATGTAATGTAGTTGCATTTTAGTAACTTACTGAGATTTATTCTCACCCTTATTTGTTTACTGTTTTAGATAAGAAGGAGCCCAGGGGATATGTCACATCACAGGGAGGACGTCGAGAAAGAATTTTGGGTAAGACATTTGGGAAGTGTTGTGTAAGGCTACATTATGTAAATGTACAACCTTGTGGGTAGTGTACCCGTGACTTGATCGTTGCATCACCTCTTTTTGGTTTAGGTTGGTGATTTGTAAATGAGTAAGTAAAGTGTGTGGCCAAGTGGCTAAGTACTTGTTTGTGATAGTTTGTTTTGTGACTTGTAGTCAAGTCTAGTAAATGTTGTTTGGGTTATATGAACTTTTTATGAAAGTATATTTCGAAAAATTTTCCTAAAATGTTTTATGACGTCTTCCGTGCGTGTCCCGGACGTGGGGCCAAGTAGGACCACGGGTCGGGGCGCGACAATGCTAATGGTAGCTTCTCGGGCCAATCCCTTCCTGTTGAGGCCATTTTCTTGACGATGGTCTTATTTGCTGCTTCAACCGCGCCATTTGCTTGGGGACGGTAAGGAGATGACTTGTGCTTGGTGATCTTGTATTCTACCAAAAGTGCATCCATTTCCTTCTCAAAGTGAGAGCCGTTGTCGGAAATGATTTCATGAGGCACGCCGTATCGGCACATGATATTAATCTTTACAAATTCCGCCACTTTCTTGGCATTGAGGGTCCGATAGGCTTGTGCTTCGACCCACTTTGTGAAGTAGTCGAGGGTGGAGCATGTTGCAGATTAGCATGGAATTGGCACGTGGCACACCTTTTGACTTTCTCGATACAGTCTCGTTCCATAGTGCTCCAATAGTAACCAATGCGGAGTATCTTCTTGACTAGCATAAACCCATTCATGTGGGGTCCACACTCTCCTTCGTGCACTTCACACATTATCTCTTGAGCTTCGGCCTCATTGGCGCATAAGAGATTGATCCTGTCTTGGTGCCTTTTGTGGACTCGGTCCCCAATCAGTATGTACCGAGAGGCTAGCCTTTGCAGAGCCGCTTGAGACTTCTTATTGCTATTCTCGGGATAAGTGCCATCTTTGAGGAAATTCATGATATCCGAATACCACGGAGAGTTTGTTTGAACCTCGTTGATCTCGATACTCATGCAGTACGCCGGACTGTTCCTTCGGGCAATTTTGAAAGGCTTCACCATTTTCCCTTTGGGCATTTCGACTAATGAAGCTATGGTGGCCAGTGCATCGGCGAAGCGATTTTTATCCCTTGGCAGGTAGTTGAAAGTGATCTCTTGGAATTGTTCAACCAATTCTTCAAGGTGCTGACCATACTGTTGGAGGGTCGGGTCTTGGATTCGCCATTTAACCGATTGCTGATTGATAAGGAGCAAAGAGTCACCGAATACTTCTAGTTCCGTGACGTTTCTTTCGAGACCTGCTTCGAGCCCTGCTATGCATGCTTCGTACTCGGCAATGTTGTTGGTAGCTTCGAATTCCAGACGGATGGCAATGGGAGTGTAGATGTCTTTTGGATCGACAAGCAATACTCCTATACCAAAACCGTGTTTATTGGCGGCGCCATCGAAAAAAAGTTGCCACTTATTTTCCTCGGTTGCAGTACAAATTAAATGCTCGTCGGGGAACTGTACGTCTTCCCCCTTCACTTCGTCACACAGGAATTCGGCAAGCTGGTCACTAAACACTTTCCCCCTGACAGATTTTAGTGTGACGTAAGTGATATCATAGCCAGCGAGCATGAAGTACCATTTGGCTATTCTTGTTGACATGAAAGGCTTCTCGAAGATGTAACGGAGCGGGTCCACCTTTGCTACTAGCTTGATCGAAAAAGCTTCCATATAGTGTTTGAGCTTTTGAGTAACCCAAACCAATGCTGCACATGACTTCTCTAAGACAGAGTAGTTCTTTTCGCCTCCTTGGAATCGGCGACTAACAAAATAAATGGCATTCTCCTTTGTGGACTCTCGTTGCTCTTGTGATAACATAGCCCCTAGGGCTTCATCATTGACAGTGAGATAGAGCAAAAGAGGCTTCTCCTTGTGCGGCGGAACTAGAACAGGAGGGCACGTCAAGTAATGCTTCACTTGGTCGAAGGCTTCTTGGCACGCGTCGGTCCATTCTAGAGCCACATTCTTCTTGAGTAGCTTGAAGATTGGCTCGCACATGGAAGTGAGTTGGTGCACAAACCGACTGATGTATTGCAGTCTGCCCATGAAACCTTTGATCTCTTTCTGCGTCTTTGGAGGAGGCATGTCAATGATTGCCTTGATTTTGGAGGGATCTACTTCAATTCCCCTTTCAGTGACCATATAACCAAGGACTTTGCCTCGGATAACCCCGAACGTGCACTTTGCAGGGTTGAGCCTCATCTTGTGTTGACGAAGCCTTTCGAAGAACTTGCGGAGATCGATTAAATGTTGACCATCGGTCCCTTTGGAGTGAATGATCATGTCGTCCACATAGACCTCGATTTCTTTGTGAATCATATCGTGGAACAAGTCTGTCACGGCTCTTTGGTAGGAAGCCCCAGCGTTTCTTAGCCCAAATGGCATGACTGTGTAGCAAAAGGTACCCCACGGTGTTGTGAAGGCTGTCTTATGTTGATCTTCCTCGGCCATGAGAATGTGATTGTACCCAGCGAACCTATCCACGAATGAGCGAACCTCGTAGGCAGCAGTGGATTCGACCAGCATGTCGATGTTAGGGAGTGGAAAATCGTCTTTCGGGGAAGCTTTGTTCAAATCCCGGAAGTCCACACAAACTCGAACCTTGCCGTTTGCCTTTCTGACTGTCACGATGTTGGCTAACCATGTCGGATACTCGATAACCTTGATGAAACCCACACTGAGGAGCTTCTCGATCTCTTCTTTGACTTGGAGAGACCATTTTGGCTTGATCTTTCTGAGCTTCTGTTTTACCGGCTTGGCATCTTCTCTGATCGGAATTATGTGCTCCGCTACCTTTCTGTCCAAACCCGACATGTCTTTGTATGACCATGCGAACACATCCACGAACTCCCATAGTAGTACAGTCAATCTTTCTCTGTCGTCCCCCTTGAAGAAGCTTCCTATCTTAGTTTCCCTTGGCTCTTTGTCGGTACCCAGATTAATAACATGCAATTCTTCGTCAGCCCCTGGACCATTTTCACCACGACTACGGACCTGTTGAGCAAGTTCATTTAAGTATGTTGTGTTTTCGTGGTCTATTTCATCATAATTTGAATCGTCATTAACTTGTTCATTAAGTTCATTATTAGTTAATTCATCATTTATGATATTTGCAAGCTCAGGGTACTCAGAAATATCAAATTTTTCATTAGCAAAGAAAGGAAACACACTCTCGGCTATGGCCTCCATATCCTCTTAGGTGAGGGTATTAGAGACACTCTCGGACTCGAAAGTAAGTGTGAGCCGCTCTTCCTTTGTTGTTGTGCGGGGTATGCAACCCATTTCTTGGACTAAGAATTCCTCGGATACCACGGGCCCTTTCGTAGAATACCAATTGTTGATCGGCTCAGAGCTTGGCGGGATCTCACTGATAGTTTCATTCATGATGACGGTGTCATGGATGGCGTTGACTTGGCATTCATTCATTATGGCAAGCTCTTCGAACATGGAGGCTAAATCTGTCGGTTCTTCCCCCACGATGATTTCTGTCTCGGACTCTATAGTCACCTTCCTTCCCCACCATTCACGGGGCGACATGGGAGTTGGTTCCCTTTCGGATTTCTGGATCTCACAATCGGAGAAGATTTCGAGACCGGGCTTTTTGACACCCTTATTGTTAACCCATGGCTCGGGAAAGATCATGTATGGAACGTCTTCCCCTTGGCGGACAAAATAGCCATTCAACGTCTTGCGGTAAGGCCTTAGATTAGGGATCTCATAACGACGGCCTTCTTTACGAGCTCGGGCCTTTTCATTCTTGATCGCTTGCTCTTGTTTCAAGTCTTCTCTGGAAGGCTCGTACCCCAAACCGAATGTGTTCTTGACAAATGGGACTCGCACAGGATGTAGGATTCCTTGTTGATATTTCCCTAGGCCTAAACCAGGGAAGTAGTCCATATTCCTCATCATGCGGAGGACTTTGTGATTGCTGGGGGTCCATGATCCGTTTCCCCCTTCTTTGTCAATGGCGTTGATTGAGACGCCGGAGAGAGTGGAGTCTGGTAAACCATGCTGAACTTGGTGGACGGGCTCACCTTTTCTGTGGATAGTGACGTTTTCGGCCATGACGGTCACTATTTCATCACCATTTCGGATCTTGACACATTGATGGAGAGTTGACGGGATGGCATTAGAACTGTGAATCCGTGGTCGACCCAAAAGAAAGTTGAACGAGGCCGGGATGTCAAGCACTTGGAATGGAACGGACATGACCATGCTCCCAAATTCAATGTCTATTTCGATCATGCCCATGACTGTACGGGCGGTGCTGTCATAACCTCGGATTACTTGAGTAGAAGGCTTCAAATCGGAATCCTTAAGCCCCAGTATGCCCATGATTCTGCCAGGCATGAGGTTGAGTGCGGAACCACTGTCCACTAAGACTCTTGAGATGGGCCTCCCCTTTGAGGTAAATAGCCTCGTTGTGGTCAGAACCAAATGGTGGAAGGTCCATATCGGCAAAGGTGATGACGTTGCCAAAATGAATGTGACCGATCATTGCCGTGAGGTCCTCGGGAGTAGTATCGGGAGAAATTGATGTATCATCGAGATTGGGGATGACAAGATCTCGGTGTTTCTTTAAGGATGCGATGAGGTCCCAAATAGAGATGTTGGCTTTGAGTTTTCTTGAGTTGGACAAGTAGAGGATTTTCGGGAGTGTCGCGAGCTTGCGGCCTTTGAGAAGAGGAGCTTGGTGCGGAAGTGGAAGGGTTGCTTGCTATGACTCGACCGGATCGAGTTAGCATGTTGACGTTCCCATCTCGCTTCTTTTTCCTATTCTCTAGTACTTCCCTCATTACCTCATCGTAAGTCACAACATAACAAGAATTGTCAAGTTTATTCATAACATTGGGGTCCCCATTCACAATTGGGATTGAATGGGTGGTCCCCTTGAGTTATCCTATCTCTATTACATTGACATGCTCGCCATTAGTCACTACAAATTCTTTCTTGTCTATGAGATCTTGAATGACATTGCGGAGAACGAAACATTCCTCGGTGGTGTGGCCACTATATTGGTGGTAGCCACAATATTTGTGGTGAGCATGATTGGGGTTGACCGTCTTGGGTTGGTACCCTTGTACGGGTGTGACTTGACCCTTTGCTTTGAGGACTTCGAAAGCTTCGGTTTGAGTCATGCCTTGGAGAGGCGTGTAGACACGGTCATTTCGAGACTTCTTCCCTTGGGGTGGATGAACCTTTTTGTAATTCCCCTTGTCGATAGTGACAGCGTTGACCGAGGCCTCTTTTGTGGAGTTGGAAGAGGCCTTGTAGCGGTAGCTAGGAGCACTTTTCTTGACTTCCTTGAGCAACTCGTCCATTCGAACCCCCGCCTCATACATTTGGGAGAAATCCGCATAGGAAGCCCCACTTAGGTGGGTGCGGAGATCAATTTTGAGACATTTGAGAAAGATGTCCATTTGCTCCTTGGTATTTGGCCTTTCCACAATCTCGGAGAGTTTATAATTCCATCTCCTTGTGAAGTCGATGAAGGACTCTTGGTCTCGTTGAGTAGTGTTCTCTAGCTCTTTCCTTGTGGGCCGGTGAGTGGTGTTGCCTTGGTATTGGTTCTTGAAGGCAAGCATGGCGGAGTCCCAATCAAGATGGACAGTGAGCGGGAGAGTAGCATACCAATCTTTTGCCGCCCCCTCGAGAGTGAGAGGAAAGCATTGAGCCATCACCTTGGGGGAGACCTTCTTCGGAACCATTGCCCAAATATAAGTCTCAATGTGAGCCATAGGACAAGAGTTGCCCTTGAATTTTCTTATGTCGGGCATCTTGAACTTATCAGGAAGAGCGGCCATAGTACTCATGAGGATGGATGATTGATAAAGGCTTGTGTCGGAGCCTTTCCCCATGTTGAGCCTATTGAATTTTTGGTCGAAGTAGGCCATGATAGAATCCACCATTTTGGGCTCATTGTTCTCGGAACTTGGCTCTCCCACTTTCTTGGTGCGGGTGTTGACATAAGGACTTTTGAACAAACCTTCGGTCCATTCGGATTCGTCATCGTCATTTTTGCTCTTCCCCTTGGAAAGATTAGTGAGCTTTTCTTTCATTAGCTCCATCTCGGCCTCGTGGGCCTCCCTTTGGCTGTCGAGGTGGGATTGCCAAATGTCATCTTTGCCTTGTGCCTCCTTATTAAGGGTGGAGACTTGCTCTTGGAGGAGTTGGACCATGGTTGCGAGTTGCTCGAGAGTCATGGTATTGTTGGTGTTGGAGCCGCCGGCCATTGTTGATGTAGGAGCTGTTGGAGTGATCTCTTCACGGACTAACCGATTTGCCGAATCCCGGTAGACTCTGTAAGTACCAATTGAACCTAGATTGCAGAAGAGGCCCTTGTCAGTCTTGAGTAACACTTGCGGTCCACGAAGAGGCTTAGAACACACAGTTGGGCACACGACTCGAACCACATAAGAAAAGACTTTTTTTTTTTTTTTTTATAAGTCGGAGGGAATGGATCCCTTTTGGGGTTGCTAAGAAAATAATGGAATCGTCACACTAGTATATAGACCATCTCGCGGTCCCATATACTCATCGGATTCCATCGCGTTTGTGAATCCTACATGTATCGGGATTAAACTAAATTAATGTAGTAAAGCATACATGCGGGGACGGATTTTTATTTTCGTCCAAAATAACCACTTTTGGGGACGGATTTTTATTGCGTCCGTTTCAACAAGTTGGCATGTATGATTTGAAGACATTAGTTTAGGGAAATCTCGGTACATGGAAACCGACTTGAGTCACGGAGTGTTAGACCCTAACTGGAATTGTGTGGCTTGTGCTCGGCTTGAATATGAGGCTCAAAGGTCACCCCCGGCATGTAGTCATGAACTACGCCACGGGCTGAGGTTTACCGCTTCGAAAGAGCCAAGGTCGAGTGGAGCTTGAAACTTTCTAGGACGGGCCTCGACGGGTTTGGGGTTGGACTTATGCGACTCGATAGTGAGCAATTCATAGGAATATGTGCATGTAGTGTGAGGTCTAACAGGTGACAAAATATTTTTTATATTTTTTTTTTCAAAAGAAATAAAAAAAAAACAAATAAGCACATAATTACAACTTTCGAATCACCCGTGTGACCGATAAAATAGAACATAAAATTAAAACAGTCCGAAGTTCAGAATAACCACTGATGCAGGCAACTGTGCCCACACCCCCATCATACTGCTCTGTTCTGAGACCTGTTTCTGTTCTGGGAACCAACCCAGAAGCGTGCACCTCTGAGTGTTGATACGAGACGCGCGCGCATGGCGCGATGCTATTGGGAGGCGCGCGCTTCTGGGCACACCTGTCAGATTGTCAGATTTTGGACTCAGGGGATTGCCTTGGTCCTATGTGCATATTGTAACCCCTGCAGGAATGATTAGTGGAGAATAGCAGAAGAAGAAGATGAAGATCATGAAGAAGCGGGCGATTCTGGTCCTTGATGTGGGATGCGCGCGCCTTAGGTTGAAGAGGCCAGAAGCGCGCGCCTCCCCCATCAGGAGTCAGAATGCCCAGAAAAGATGTAGATTTTGATCAGAATTCAAGTTTAACCCTCAAACGTCCCCAGCAGAGTCGCCACTGTAGATACCCCGGGGGAACCACGGCTTGTCTAGAGCGCGTGAATTATCCTAGGATGTCTAACTTGTTTTTAGAGTCGCCACCTATGTTTTGAGGAACATAAGAAAAACCTATTGATAATAGCCTAATTTTGATTACGAAAACAGAGATTCTTTGTTTTGAGGTTTGGGGGTTAGGTTACGAGATGGGAAGTACCGAAACACCCATCTCGCCCAACTAAAGTTGGTCTTGCTTGATCAAAATCTACATGAATGATAAACGTTCTTCTTCTTCTTCTTTAAATCATAAAAAGGGGTTTTAAAATAGAGTTTGGAATGTAGGAGATAACTCTTTTACCGACCTCAATGAGATGAGGTGATCATTAGAGTCATGTCCCAAAATGATTTGGGTGATTGCACTTTGATAAAACAAAAAGAAAGAGAAAAGAGATGAAGTTAAGAAGAGGAAAGAAATAACTTTACCTAGACTTCAAGAGACTTCAAACACTTCTAGATGAATTCTTTGGAGAAATCCTTTGGAAATGCTTTGTAAGTGTGAAATTTTAGTGTCTTATTGAGAATGTAAGATTGAGAGCCCAAGGTCCTTGAAAATGGAGGTAAAGGGGGGGGGGGGTTTATATGTGAAAGAGAGATGTTTTTGGTGCCAAAACTCAATCACCAAGAAATCTTTCCCGGGCAAAATCCTATAAATTGAGCAAGGGAGAGAATCCTGGCCAGAAATCTGTAACCGACGCCCAGAGGCGCGCGCTTCCTGCTTTGGGGGCGGGAGGCGCACGCGTCTGGATCCTCCTGTCGGAGGCGCGCGACTCAGAGAAGGCGATTTTGACAGAATGGACTAGAAAGTCAGCCCTGTTATTCAGTTTAGTCCCTGGACTTAACGAAGTCAGTCAGGAACTTAACGGAAGTGACAGAAACTAATGAGAAACACTTAAAATGGGGAGAAACACAAGATCAAATGTGCAATCGGGGTGAGCGGTCCAAGGCGGGGTGTCTACAATATGAACCAGGTTCCAGGCCCGCAAGACACTATCAAATTCGCACACAACAAATCAAATTCAATCAATCAAATACAAAATTGAACAAGAATTAATAACTATAATACAACAAGTACCTGAAAAAAAAAAAAACTCACTCTGTTTTGTTTTCGCAAGTACCTGAAATTGTTGTGTGATTCTGTTTCGTTTTCGCAAAATTAGGTCAAGCAAATAGGACGAATAAAGGGAAAATAGAATATCAATTGAAAAAACCCTAAAGCCCGCACACGTTCGGTTCACGGAAGGGGACTTACCAGAAGGCGGCGCCGGCGATGGATCACGTTCCGTTCACAGAAGGGGAGAGAAGAGGACGATGGCGGATTGGCGGGCGATGGTGGCGGCGACTGGTTCGTGACTTCGTGCCTTAGTGTTAGTGTAGTAGCGGCGCCGGTCGTCGAAGACGACGAAGAGATAAGGCGAGGAGAGGATAGACATAGAATATCAATTGAAAGTGAAAAAACCCTAAAGCCTTAGCCCGCACAATCGCATCGGTGTAAGCAAAAAAAAAAAAGGGGGGGGGGGGGGTTGGCCCGCTCCGGCCCGCCCCAAACCCGCTTGGCCCGCGACCCAAATGGGCTAGCCCAAATAGGCCCACTTGTATTTGGGTTAGTAAATTTAGGGCCCAACCCACCCTTATTGAATGGCGGGCCGGGCCAGCCCAACGGGCTCAGCCCAAATTGACGGCTCTAAACTCACCGGCCAAAATTGTGGATTTTTTTCTCTCCTTTTCTTTTTCTTGTTCTTTTATGTTTTGATTTAGTCAAATGACAATTAAAAACCTTTGCCGAACAAACAATATTCATGCTGCCCAAAATAAATATTCATTTTGTTTTGAAATATTTTCAAAATTTTAATTTAATAGTTTATTAATATGAGTGTAAGAATATTTCTATCTAATTTTTAAACTTTTAATTTACAAGTATATAACAAATAATGAAAAAAAAATGGTAAAAAGTATTTTTCCTACATTACTGTAACACCCCAACTTTTCAATACTAATAAATAATAACTAATTTGAATAAATCCCAAATTCAGAATGCCCCAACGACTACAAATAACCATAATTCAAACTTCAACCAACATTCAAACTCAAACGGCTAGTACAAATCACTAGCTCAAATGGTAACTAACGGAATATAAAGTCTAAACTTAAACGTACGGAAATCATAACTACTAACTAACTTTATTCAAAAGATAACTCCTATGCCGCCAAAGCTTGCGACCCTTGCTCTGCTTATTTATAACCTGGAGAGAAATAAGAATGGAAGGAATGAGTGAACAATGCCCAGTAAGTTCATACAGGATCCCCTCGGGTACTAAGAGGAGATGACCGAAACGAACGGTAACAATGAATTAACAATAAAGGGATATAATTCAAGGATCAAACAGGTACTCAGTTTGAAAAGAAACATTTACCAATATTCAAAACAACTCACTATTTTGAAAACATGTGGCTACAGAAGACAGTTTCCAAAACATAACTTTTCACAAAACACTTTACTTTACTTCACTTCACTTTACTTAATTTAGGGATTAAGCACACGCTGTACCCAGGGCTCGGGTTTCTACTGACCGCACCCGATATCGGTGTATCATGATAACCTACGCTACTTCATCAAGCAACTCAATCCACATGTTCATCTTAGAACTATGGATAACAATAAGGGGTCCACTTATCCGTTTCGGGATTATGGATAACTGTAAGTCACTTTACTTATTACAAAACTTCACTTTAAAGAGCTTTACAAAACAAAGTTTAACTTTACAAAACTTTACTTGATCACTTTTTAAAAGAAGGTGTACATTTCACTTTAGACACCAAAATCACAATACAAATCATACACATGATAGCCCAATTGAACAACAAAAAAATCAATAGGGCGGATAATAAGGAACGGTAACATTCGCGGAACGGAATAGTTATTTAAAACACTACCTAGCCACATAGGTAGATTACTTTTAACAAAACTAGAGATTGGGAATCCTAAACTAGGATTGAAGCCAAATAACTACTAAGAACGTAATTCCTTACCTTGGCTTGCGTTAATTCTTCCTGCAACCCCACGCGCACGTATCTACAATCACGCGAAATAACTATCTTAGACAAAAGTAATACTTTCTACTTCCGTCCCCAAAATACTTTACTTCTCCTTTTATTAACCTACGAGTTGTACTCTTAAACTCCTTAATAAGATTGATATTCATTGGAGGTTTTATTCTACTCATTAAACTTATACCCAAAATACCCTTAGGGTTTCATTAATTTACATCTAGGATTTTACTATTTCAATTCCACATTCTAAGTTCAACTATGCAATTTACTCACACCAAATATACCTTCACAGCACACACACATTTACCCGCACACACATGCTGTAACATACTGCACACACGCACATACACACTATGCTGCACACACACACGCACAACACACACTGCACAGTACACACACACACTGCACCACACCCACACACACACATCACCTAAACACATGCACACACAGCACCTAACACACGCACACACTGCCATCTTCTTCTTAGTTCTAATCACAAACCCTAGTTCATCATTAGGGTTCCTAGATAACCGATTTCTAATGATCAATATTATCAAAGGTGGGGAAGAAAAGATTTGGTTCAAGAATACCTTGATGGACGATCCTTCCCTCTCCATTCTTCTTCTTCTCTGCGGTTCTTCCCCTCTCAGCGCCACTCTCCCTCTTTTCTCCCATTCTCTCTCTTTTGCAGTGGAATAATTGATTTAGGGATCTTAAAGAGTATTTATATTAAAAGGGTTTTCCATTCCCTAAATTAAAAATGACTCCTATTCCTCTTAAATAATGAATTGGGCTTTTCTATTTTTGACCCAATAACTAAACCCAAACTTTTTATTAAAGGCTCGGCCCAAATAATAATTAGAGAGTTTTAAAAGAAATAAAATATATAGGGTAATTTTCGGGTTATTACATTCTTACCCCCTAAAAAGAGTTTGGTCCTCCAAACTAAATGTACCTTAATCTTCAAACAAAGCGGGATACATATCACGCATTTCACTTTCGAGCTCCCACGTGGCTTCTCTTTCCGTGTGATTCCTCCACTGCACTTTTACGTACGAAATCATTCGCTTCCGCAATACTTGATCTTTACGGTCTACAATTCTCACTGGCTTTTCATCATAACTCAAGTCTTCACAAAAACGTAACTGCTTGTACTCTATGACGTGGCTCGGTTCAGCTACGTACTTCCTCAATATCGACACGTGAAACACATTATGCACACCAGCCAGCACAGGAGGTAAAGCCAACTTTTAGGCTACCGCTCCTATTCATTCTAGAATCTCAAACGGTCCCACATATCTAGGGCTTAACTTTCCACGAATCCCAAATCTCATGACTCCTTTTGTCGGTGATATCTTCAAGAATACATGATCCCCTATTTGAAACTCTAGATCGCGTCTTCAATTATCCGTATACGATTTCTGCCTACTCTGCGCGGTTAATAACCACTTGCAAATTTGATGAACTTTATCCGCCGTTACTTGAACAATTTCAGGTCCAGTTAACTTCCTCTCACCTACTTCATCCTAACAAGCAGGCGATCTACATTTCCGCCCATACAGAGCTTCATACGGCGCCATTCCAATACTAGAGTTGTAACTGTTGTTGTAGGCAAACTCCACTAGTGGTAAATGATCATCCCACGCTCCTTGCCAATCCAACGACGTTGTTATCAATAGATCCTCAAGAGTTTGAATTGTCCTTTCTAACTGTCCGTCTGTCTGAGGATGGAACGCTGTAATCATAGTTAATTCCATCCCCAACGCTCTCTGTAAACTCTTCCAGAAATTTGATGTGAATCTCGCATCTCGGTCTGACACTATAGAGACCGGTATCCCATGTAACCTCATGATCTCGTCCACGTACAACTTAGCTAACTTGTCCAACGAATCAGTCACCTTGATTGCTAGAAAGTGAGCCGATTTAGTGAGCCTATCCACTATAACCCAAATTGCATTATGACCCTTCAATGTCCTAGGAAGTCCAATCACCAAATCCATAGTGATGTGCTCCCACTTCCACTCTGGAATAGGTAGCGATTGTAGTAATCACGCGGGTTTCTGGTGTTCACTTTTCACTTGCTGACATACTAAACACTTGGACACGAATTCTGCTACCTCATTCTTCATATTGTTCCACCAAAAGGATTCCTTTAAATCTCTGTACATCTTAGTACTCCCAGGATGAATCGAAAACCTTGTATAGTGAGCTTCCTCAAGAATTTCCCTCTTAATACTTTCATCATTAGGCACCCAAATCCTTGATTGATACCGCATAATCCCGTCATCACCAACACGGAAATCTACCATTCCCTTTTTACGTATGGTCTTGTGGATTACTGCTAACTCCTTATCCACATTCTAAGCTTCCTTAATTCTCACCAACAATGTTGGTTGAACACTCATCTGAGCTAAATAACCTTTAACTCTAACTTCCAGTTTCACCATTTCACTATTTCCCAATTTACTTACCCCCTTAGAAATAATAGCCGCTAATGTTCCATGGTTCTTTCTACTTAACGCATCTGCCACTTTATTGGCTTTTCCAGGATGATACAGAATTTTGCAATCATAATCCTTAAGTAATTCGAGCCATCTCCTCTGCCTCATATTCAACTCTTTTTGAGTGAAAATATACTTAAGACTCTTATGGTCGGTATAAATCTCACATGGTACCCCATACAAATAGTGCCTCCAAATCTTTAATGCAAATACCACGGCCGCTAACTCCAAATCATGGGTAGGATAGTTCTTCTCATGGTTCTTGAGTTGCCTAGACGCATAAGCTATCACCTTGTCATTCTGCATCAACACACAACCCAAACCTTTTAATGAAGCATCACTATAAATCACAAAACCATCCTTGCTTGTTGGTACCGTAAGAACAGGCGCATACACCAATCGCCTTTTCAATTCTTGAAAGTTCTTCTCACAATCGTCCGACCATACAAACTTTGTCCCTTTCGTGGTTAACTTAGTCAATGGTAGGGATAACTTCGAAAATCCTTCTACGAACCTGCGGTAATAACCTGCTAAACCCAAGAAGCTCCTTATTTCGCTAACAGAAGTTGGTCTCTCCCAATTCACTATAGCCTCGATTTTCGCAGGGTCAACTGCTACCCCATTCTTAGACACCACATGTCCCAAGAACGCCACTTCCTCACGCCAGAACTCACACTTCTTAAACTTGGCATACAACTTTTGCCCTCTCAGAATTTGCAATACTAATTTCAAATGTTCTTCATGCTCCTCTTTTGACTTAGAGTACACCAAGATGTCGTCGATGAACACTATTACACACTTGTCCAAATACTCTTGAAATACTCTATTCATAAGTTCCATAAACACAGCAGGCGCATTTGTCAACCCAAACGGCATTACCAGGAACTCATAGTGCCCATACCTAGTCCTAAAATCCGTCTTTGCCACATCTTCCTTTTTCACTCTCAACTGATGGTATCCAAAACACAGATCAATCTTAGAGAAATAACATGCACCCTGGAGTTGATCAAACAAATCATCGATTCTAGGCAAAGGATACTTATTCTTAATCGTCACGGTTTAACTCCCGATAATCAATATACAACTTCATCGACCCATCCTTCTTCGTTACAAATAATACCGGTGCACCCCATGGTGACACACTTAGTCTAATCAAATCCTTATCTAACAACTCTTGCAGTTGTTCCTTCAATTCTGTGAATCCTGACGGAGCCATTCTGTACGGCGCCTTCGATATTGGTCTAGTTTCCGGAACCAAATCGATAGAAAACTTTACTTCTCTTTCTGGTGGTATCCCCGGTAAATCTTCTGGGAACACATCCTGTAGATACCACGGGAGAGCCTACTACTTGGCTAGAGTGGTGAATTATCCTAGGATGTCTAGCTTGTTTTAATTTGTAGAGTCGCCACCTATGTTATTGAGGGAACATAAGAAAAACCTAAAGAAATAGCCTATTTTATGTACAAAACCAGAGATTCGGGAGAGAAGGGTTCAGGGGTTAGGTGACGGAGTGGGAAGTAGTTAAACACCCACTCCACCCCGCTTATGCGGGTCTTTCTACTATTGGTGTTCTAATGCTAAATGTCTTTATTTTAATATGAGAAAAGTGCTAACAATTATAATGTAAAGAAAGGGGAAATAAAAGGAAAATAAAAGAGAATTGTTTTATTGATTAATTTATGCTAAATATTACATATCAAACAATTACATAAAGAAATGAATGGTGAATTAAAATGGTGTTTAGAATGTTGGAATGTAACCTTGACAAAACTTCAATAGTGAAGTGGCCTTTTGGTTGAATTCCGTTTTATGGAGATTGCATACTCATTAAAAGAGATGAGAGATGAAGAAAGAAAATAGAGAGTCTTGGTAAAGAGAAGTTATAAAATTAAGACTTTAGAAGAAGAAAGTGAGCATTGTACCTTGTGCTTGAATGGGGGAAGAGCCAAAGTTGTCTACAGTAACCACCTTTTAAAAATGAACTTTTTTGTTTTTTAGAGTATTCTTGAGTCAAAATCCTTCCCTTATTTCCATGGTGGAATGAAGAGGTATTTATAGGTGTTAGGTAAGTGTTTGTGGTCACAAATATGGCCCTTCCCCGGATCAAGCCAAGGCATAATGGCCTTGGGGGTTACAAATCAGGAAATGAGGGAAATTTGGCAAAATCTGGGATTCTGGAGGTGGGAAGCGCGCACATCCCACCCCCCTATGTGAGGCGCACGTCTTTCACAAAGGAGGGAAAAGGCGCGCACGTCCCGCCTTCAGAAAATCCATATTTTAGCCCAAAAGTTAACCCAGTTATGCAGTTAAGTCCTGGAACTAATGAAATCAGTCAGAAACTTAATGAACACCACGAAAGTCAACAAAAACAAAGTAAACAAAGACTTAAGGTTGAATTTGTCACTTAGTCAAGTCCAAGACTAACAGAGTAAGTCAGGAACTTAACGGAAAGTAACAAAAGTTAACGAAAAGTAATAAAACTTAACAGAAAAGAGGAAGACGGAGAATGTGTATGCAATCGGGATATGAGAGGTCCAAGGCGGAGTGTCTACAGAGCCCCTCGGCAACGTGAATTGCCAAGCAAAACGCGTCGACGAAAGTAAAAAACACCCGCCAAGGACATCGATAAAAAAAATGCAAAGACTCGATGAAAACAAGAACTTGAAATTACAAGGGATAGAGGTGCGCTCCCTGTGTGAGCTACTTTTGCTGATAGAAGGGGTGCGGTGATAGAAATCGGCCCACCATGGCCATTGTTTAGAGTCCGTATAGGGGACTTCCTGCTTGATAATGCGGTGATAGAAATCGGCCCACCGTGGCCATTGTTTAGAGTCCGTATAGGGGACTACCTGCTTGATGATACGGTGATAGAAATCGGCCCACCGTAGCCATTATTTAGAGTCCGTATAGGGGACTACCTGCTTGATGATGCGGTGATAGAAATCGGCCCACCGTTGCCATTGTTTAGAGTCCGTATAGGGGACTTCCTGCTTGATGATGCGGTGATAGAAATCGGCCCACCATGGCTATTGTTTAGAGTCCGTACAGAGGACTGGCTGACTCCGTATAGAGGACCCGTTTGCCGCTTTAAAGTCCGTATAGAGGACTGGCTGACTCCGTACAGAGGACTCATTTGCCTCTTTATAGTCCGTATAGAGGACTGGCTGACTCCGTATAGAGGACCCATTTGCCTCTTTAAAGTCCGTATAGAGGACTGGCTGACTCCGTATAGAGGACTCATTTGCCGCTTTAAAGTCTGTATAGAGGACTGGCTGATGAAGAGTTGGCAATTTCGGTGGTTCACCATGGACCAAATTGCTGTTTTGAAGCTGTATGCTGTTTGGAGTTGCAGTTGACTTTCGTGGGGTGCGGGCACAGTTGAATGCGGACCACTTTCTGCTGGGGATGAAATGCTTGAATTGCCCACGCTGTTGACTTTGTGTTGGTACCTGTTATGTGTGTGTTTTTGCAGATACATATGCTTGTGTGAGAGTGTGAAATTGTGCTTGTGGTGCTTTGTGATTTGAAAAGTAGATTTGCATGAGAGAGATTTTGAAAAGATGGAGAAATTGCTTTTGTGTGTGATGTGATTTGAAAGGAGCTTTTGATGAATGATGTTCATACCTTCACTTACCATGGCCGCTTAATTTGAGATGGATTTTTGATGCCGTGGCTTTGATGAGGGATGTCGACACTTTTGATGAAGATGAGTCGCTTGTACTTTGATGGAGTGACGGTGAGATGACATTCTGGATGATGGGTTGGTCGTGCCAAAAGGCTGCCTACGTATCCCTTATAGAGAATCAGACCAGCGTAGTTCAAGGATGATGGAGAACGCTGGGGAATAAGCTAAGAGTAGAGCAAAATAAAGCACATACTTTTTGCACAAGTAGGAAAAGAAAAAAAGAATAAAAATCTTTTTGTCGTTTTTTTTTTTTTTTTTTTAGTTCGTGGGTGAACCATTTTAAGCATTGTGTGTTTGTAAAGCCAACCCAAGATCAAGTCATGTTCGATCGAAGTCCGGATTGCCTTGTTGAATTCTGTCGTTGTTGCCGTTGTGTCCAATGAAGATTGGCGTCTAGCCCCAAGAGGTTTGCCGATTGTGGGGCTCCCATAGACTTTTGATGTCGAGACAAGGGGTTGTTGATTGTAAAGCCCCTAGAACGCCTTTGATGGCCGAACTTTGAGTGTCTTGCATAGCCCCAAGATAAATCAGCTCTTGGCCCATTCAAATAAATCACCACTTGTTGACGTGAGCAAGCCCCAAGCCTCGAGAGATTGCTAATCCCCAAATGTCATGTACTTTGTTGTTTGCGAGCTTCAATACGGTCGAATGTGAAGACCTTTCGATGTAAAGCCCCAAATTATCTTGGAATCGGATTGGCATTGAGAGCGGATGTACCGTCGGGTAGAATTCTTGATGGAGATCTCCTTCTTACTCTTTCTGGGGAGATGAATGGCCTCGTTGTGGTTGGTACCCAAATGGCGGAGGGCTTATGTCAAAAGATGCAGTAATGCCTTGTGGTGCCGTCGAGATCGTGGACGGTAAGGTCTTGGTGTGATAAAGTCCCAAATGAGTATGCTTGCTTGACTCTTCTTGAGTTGAACTAATGACGGATCTTCGGATGCAACTAGTGTTGCAACTATGTGCTTGGACGCAACTTGATGCTTTTGATCTTGGAGAAGGGGGTGCTGAATTGTAGAAACATTGGGATTGGCCATGGCATTTCCCGTTATAACCCTGTTTTGATAGAGTTTAGCATATTGAATCTTTTCCCTTTTCTCTAAGACTTTCTTCATAATCTCGTCGTAAGTCACAACATAAGAGTCATCAAATTCATTGATAACATCGGAGCCCTTCATTCAAACCAAAAGACCTTTGACGTGAATTGCTGAGAGACCCTTTTGAAGCTTGCTTGGTTTCATAAAGCCATATGACTACTCCCAAATTGCATTGCTCGGGTATCATCCCGCAAAAAGGTTGTCAATTGCAAAGCCACAATATTGCCCTTTGCTCGGATTACTGTAATGTTGTAGCCCAAAAGTTTATAGATTGAGAAGCCCCTTGAGACCTTTGGTGCCAAAGTAATTGAGGAAGCTTCCAATGTTGCACATGACTTTGCTAGGGCCATTATTGGGAGGTGAAGTGAATTACTTCTTGCCGAGGGAGCCTTTTAAACTTGAGTGTACCCCCTAGAGTGCTACCATTGATTGCAAGTAGGGCAATAAAGGCATATTCTTGATTGGAGGAACGGGTACGAGCATACATGACAAGAAGGCTTTTCGTCATTCCCTTTGAGAGACTTTGAGGATAGTCTCACACATCTTTCTTGAGCATAGCCCCTAGGGCTAATTATCTGTCAAATGAAGTCAAAAGAAGCTCTCATTCTTGAGTCTCATAGCCCCTAGGGCATCATCATTGGTTGAGCAAAGCAAGAGACTCGTCCTCGTGTGGGGGAACAAACATAAGAGGACATGGCAAGAGCTACTCCATTTCTCGGGAAGCCTTTTGACATATTGTAAGGGCATATGCTTGGAGAAGCTTGAAAACTGAGTCACACGTTGTTTCCATTTGCGGCCCAAACCAATTGACTCACTGGGGACCATTTGTGCAACCTCGTACCCCATATCAATCATGAGCTCATTCTTGGACGGGCTTTCTTTCACATGAGCCCCAAAAATGCACATTGCAAGAATAATCTCTCTTATGCCAATAACCCAAGACAACCTTTGATTGTGCCGTATCTTGTCGAGCCTTTTGCAATTCCGAAGTTGAGTCGGTGGTGAATTGACTTGCTGAGGAGATTCAATGTAGAACTTGTCTTCTTTAGAGGCTGGGGATCTCCATTTCTCTTTCCCTTCTCTCTCTCACTCTCTCATTTTTTTTATGACGCACCCTGTTTTTTGCCTAGACCGCCCTTTCGGGTTTTCGATCTAGCGGGCATCTCTTTTGCGTCTTCATTTTGACTCGATTAATGAGGAAGTGTGCATTGACTCTAGCTGAGGATGAGAGACATGTGATTTTGCGGTGGAGACCTTTTTGTCACTAATGATGAGTGACATTGACTTGACTAGGGAAGTGGTCCCTAGTATTGACTTCATGCATTTATGTATATATTTTTTTTAATGACTCGCGAAGGCAAGCAAGTCATTAAGAGAGAAGAGAAGGAAAGCCCCAATTTGATTGCGAGAAACTGGGAGCGTCGCTGAAAGATAAGAAGCCCCTAGACTCGACAAGGAACGTGAAATGATTTCAAATCTAGGAAAGTTGTTCAATCTTGAGGTGATTAATTCATTGGCAAATGACTCGTACAAAGATGTCTTGACAAGTTCGAGATGAAGGCCAATTACCATAACGCACTAGGGCTAAACATATCTTCTTTTTTGCATGAGACCGGACCCGAAGGTTGCCTACGTTCCTCCAGTGTAGAGGCTCAGGTCACCGTAGTTCTTGTGAATACTCCATTCGCCGTGATGATTGTTGATTTTTCTTCGTCCTTCGTTGGAGGAGGATGATGATGATCTTGATGTGAACTTCCTTGAATGAGGGGGATTTTTTTTTTTTTTATGCTCTAACTTTTGCCTAGGTTGTTTTGAAGAGTCAACCTAGAGAGCTTTTTTTTTCTTTTTTTTTAATCCCCCTTTGAAAACTTTGCTTGATGTTGCTCCACCTTGTTTTGCTTCTTGGCTTTGTCATTGATGTTGTCGCCTTTGTCACGATGTTTAGCCCCTAGGCGTTCAAGTGATGGTCTTCGTTCAAAAACTTGCTTAGACATCTTTTCATCATTTTGCCAATAATTAAATTGAACAACTTAGAAGAGTGTATGAGGACAAGAACGAATTTTATTGAGACCGACTCAAATATTGAAAAGTAGGAAGAAAACTTAATGCACACATAAGAGGACTTTTGACTCTTTTTTTTTATTAATTATTCCTATTACTAGGTAGAGAAAGAGAAACGGAGGTTGCTGTTGTCGTCCCCCATGTCGTTGTAGTCCTCATTTTCGTTGTAGTCTTCCATGTCACTACATTCTTCCATGTTGTTGCTCGGATTGCTCGGGAACCCTTCATTGTTGAAGCTTGTCTCATAGGAGGACTCGGCCACTTCCTAGAGCAAATTGTCAACTCTAATTCCCGCATTATACATGCTTGAAAAAACGGGATAAAAGGCCCCACGAAGATGAGTTCGGTGGTCCGAAGTCAAACATTTCAAGAAGATGTCCATTTGTTCCTTCATTGAGGGCCTATCCACAATCTCGGCTAACTTGTCATTCCAACGGCGAGAAAAGTCCCCAAATGATTCATTGCCCTCTTGCATGGTGTTCTCCAATTCTTTCTTTGTGGGACGGTACATAAAATTGCCTTGGTATTGCTTCTTGAAGGCAAACATAGCGGCATCCTAATTGAGGCGGGTGGAAATAGGGAGACCCATATACCAATCTTTTGCGACCCCATCGAGAGTAAGTGGAAAGCATTGTGCCATTATTTGAGGAGACACTTTCTTCGGTAGCATGGCCCAAATGTAGGAGTCAACATGAGCATCGGGACAAGAGTTTCCATTGAACTTTCCAATATTGGGCATTTTGAATCTTTCGGGAAGGGCCACCATTGTGTTCATGAGAAGAGAGGCTTGATGAAGATCGGTGCTCGGGCCCTTGTGCAAATTTAGCCCACTAAGATTTTGGTCAATGTAGGACATGATGGTGTTGACAAAACAGGTGTCGATGATTAGGACCTCTTTCCTTTCATTTGTGAGCCCCTTCAATCAGTCCTCGAGCTTAGAAAGTTCTTTCTTATGGGCCATTCTCCCATGCTTGAGACGGGCTTGCCACAAATCATCCTTGTGTCGGGCATTCTCGGCGAGTGCATCAATTTGCCTTTTCAGTGCTTTGACCATGTTGGCTATATCCTCGTTGGACCGGGAGAGATTTTCACCGTTGTTGTTGCCGTTGAAATCCATTGGACCTATTGAAAGAGCACGGTTTATCTTAGGGTGGCCCCACAAACATTTTTTTGGTAAAATTATTTAACCCACAAACAAGAGAAAAGACTCAACCACATAAGGAAAAATGACTCTTTTATTTATTTACAAAAATCGGAAGGACGTAGTCCTTTTTGGGGTTTCTAGAAAAATAGTGGAATCGTCACACTAGTATATAGACCTTCTCGCGGTCCCATATACTCATCGGATTCCACCACGCTTGTGAATCCTACATGTGTCGGGATTAAACTAAATTAATATAGTAAAGCATGCATGCGGGGACAGATTTTTTATTTTCGTCCATAATATCCACTTGGGGACGGAGTTTTATTTCGTCCATGATAACCACTTGTTTCTCTTGGAAACAACATGTATGTTTTGAAGACATTAGTTTAGGGAAATCTCGACACACGAAAACCGACTTAGTCACGGAGTGTTAGAACTTAAACTAAGAATTGTGTTGGCTTGTGCTCGGCTAAAGAGAGGCTTAAGGTCACCCCCGGCATGTAGTCGTGAACTACGCCACGGGTTGAGGTTTACCGCTTCGGAAGAGTCAAGGTCTGGTGGAGCTTGAAAATTCCTAGGACGGGCCTCGACAGGTTTGGGGTTGGACTTGTGCGACTCGATAGTGGGCAATTCATAGGAATATGTGCATGTAGTGTGAGGTCAAGCCAAGTGACAAAACAATTTTTTTTAAACAAAAGAAAAAAAAAACAAATAAGCACATAATTTACAACTTTCGAATCACCCGTGTGACCGATAAAATAAACAGAAAAATAAAAATTGTTCTGTGCAGGCCCGGTGCCCACACACTGTCAATCATTCTGTCTGTGCACTGTTCTGTTTTTGGGAAAATTTCTCAGAAGCGCGTATTGGGCAGTGAGAGTGGGAGGCACGCGCCTTCGAGCGAGAGAGGCCGAGGCGCCCGATTCTGGGCAGTGCCTGCAAATCAGTGGGTTCAAGGGATTGCCTTGAACCTAAATAAAAATTCTTTCCCCTACAGAATTTGTTAGCACAGAAACATGGAATTGAAGGATGAGATGAGAGGCGGGCGATTCTGGTAATTGGGGTAGGACGCGCGCGCTTTAGGCCAAGAAGGCCAGAGGCGCGCGCTTCCAACCCTTTTTACCAGAATGCCCAGAAAACAGAATGAAGAACACCAAAAATAAAAAACGCAAGTTTAACCCTCTAAATTATCCCCAGCGGAGTCACCACTGTAGATACCCCGGGAGAGCCCACTACTTGGCTAGAGCGGTGAATTATCCTAGGATGTCTAACTTGTTTTAATTTGTAGAGTCTCCACCTATGTTATTGAGGGAACATAAGAAAAACCTAAAGAAATAGCCTATTTTATGTACAAAACCAGAGATTCGGGAGAGAAGGGTTCGGGGGTTAGGTAACGGAGTGGGAAGTAGTTAAACACCCACTCCGCCCCGATTATGCGGGTCTTACTACTATTGGTGTTCTAATGCTAAATGTCCTTATTTTAATATGAGAAAAGTGCTAACAATTATAATGTAAAGAAAGGGGAAATAAAAGGGAAATAAAAGAGAATTATTTTATTGATTAATTTATGCTAAAAATTACATATCAAACAATTATGTAAAGAAATGAATGGTGAATTAAAATGGTGTTTAGAATGTTGGAATGTAACCTTGACCAAACTTCAATAGTGAAGTGGCCTTTTGGTTGAATTCCGTTTTATGGAGATTGCATACTCATTAAAAGAGATGAGAGATGAAGAAAGAAAATAGAGAGTCTTGATAAAGAGAAGTTATAAAATTAAGACTTTAGAAGAAGAAAGTGAGCATTGTACCTTGTGCTTGAATGGGGGAAGAGCCAAAGTTGTCTATAGTAACCACCTTTTGAAAATGAACTTTTGTGTTTTTTAGAGTATTCTTGAGTCAAAATCCTTCCTTTATTTCCATGGTGGAATGAAGAGGTATTTATAGGTGTTAGGGAAGTGTTTTTGGTCACAAAGATGGCCCTTCCCCGGATCAAGTCAAGGCATAATGGCCTTGGGGGTTACAAATCAGAAAAGGAGGGAAATTTAGCAAAATCTGGGATTCTGGAGGTGGGAAGCGCGCACATCCCACCCCCTATGTGAGGCGCACGCCTGTCACAAAGGAGGGCAAAGGCGCGCACGTCCCGCCTTCAGAAAATCCATATTATAGCCCAAAAGTTAACCCAGTTATGCAGTTAAGTCCCGGAACTAACGAAATCAGTCAGAAACTTAACGAACACCACGAAAGTCAACAAAAACAAAGTAAACAAAGACTTAAGGTTTAATTTGTCACTTATTCAAGTCCAAGACTAACAGAGTAAGTCAGGAACTTAACGAAAAGTAACAAAAGTTAACGAAAAGTAATAAAACTTAACAGAAAAGAGGAAGACGGAGAATGTGTATGCAATCGGGACATGAGAGGTCCAAGGCGGGGTGTCTACACATCCTTGAAATCTCTAATCATAGAAAGTGATTTTATGGTTACTTCTTTCTGGTCCGTAGTACTCACGTATGCCAGAAATCCTTCACACCCTTTCCTTAATAGCTTACGAGCTTTCATCACCGATATAAGGCTCGATCGATTTCTAGGTTTCATTCCTCAAAAACAACACTCTCCTCCGGACAACAATCTGAAGTGAACTTCCTTCTTAAAGCAATCTACATGGGCATGATATGCAGCTAACCAATCCATTCCCAATATCACATCAAATTCTTCGATTTCTAAGCTAATGAGATCAACCTCAAGATTTTTCCCGTCCAATTTCAAAGGACACTTCCTATATATAGACGTAATAGGGATCAATTCTTTAGTTTGAATATATATAACTAAAGAATTCTCTAACGCCTCAGGAGTGAAATTCATTTTCTTAGCCAAGCAATCATTTGACACTTCTCATCAGAACCTTGCCCTTTTGCGTCGTTCTTATTACCATCCATTTGGTTTCCATGACCTTTACTCTGGAATTTACTAGCAGTACTGTCCTTTTCACCATCCTCAGTAGCCTTCCGCTTATTGCTATTCCCATCGCAGTTCTAGCTTCCCTTAGATCCAGTCGACTCCTTCTCAGTTGAATTTTTTTTTCTTCTCTTCTCGCTTACTGCAATAACTATCTGCTTCTTCCTCCACTATCCTTTCCCTATTCAACACTTGATCATAGGTTGATAGCATTAACAGAGTAATTCTGTATTTGATTCGGTAGTTCAAACTATATTTAAACTTTCGGGCCTTCTGCTCTTCATCATCAAAGAACATTGGCAAATTCTAACAATTCGGTGAATCTAGCACCATAGTCGTCTACCTTCATACTTCCTTGAGTTAGTATCATAAACTCAGACACTCTGGCGTTTCGAACACTTGCCGGATAATATGATACTATCATCAGTATCACGAATACGAGACGTTTTCACGCACTCTCATACTATAGATCGTCTCCACAGACTAACATTCAATTTATAAGTCATTCACTAGACCACTGGTCGATTCAATAAACCGTCACTATCTTCATTAGTCAACTTTACTAGACTTATTAGTCGTTTCATTAGACCGATACTATCTTCATCGGTCATTTCAATAAACCAATCTTACTTATTCCTGGTTAACTCTCACCTTTAACACTATTGCTCATGCTAACACAAGCATTGCTACTATGCTTAATACTTTCACATAAATAGGCCATCCCCAAAGGACGTATCTTTTACAAATGATCGGTTTACTAAATCTTTGGTCGTTTCAATAGACCAATTCTACTTAGCGAAGACATTTCACTAGACTTTACTTACTATCAGGCCGATTCACTAGAACTACTTTCATTCACACTTGGCCGTTTCAATAAGCCATTTACTTTTGCACTTGACCTTTTCAATAGGTCACTTTATTCTTATTTCGATCATTTCACTAGACCAAAACTAATTTCACTTTGGCCGTTTTAATAAGCCAATTAATACTCATGGTCTTTTCACTTGACCAGTACTTCTTTGTTCTAAATAGCTCACCCGCCATAAAACTTAAGAACAAAACAATTAGCAAAGCTATTTGCTTAAATAAATCATAACTTTTATTATGAGGATCTTCTTAGAATAAAAGTAGACAAAACAAAATTTCTAGTATTCTTTTCTAAACTAGAACTAACTATCATTACTATGAAATAAAATGAACTCTAGGTTCCATTTTTTTTTAATCATGGAACTACACTTTCCTAGGTCTTCCCTTAGGTCTTCCACTTGATACTTTTGGTGCTTTCTTAGAACTTCTTAGCCTATCTCTTGGCCTACGAACCGATACCATTGGTGGTTCATCATCATCAATTTCAATTGGATTGGCTTCATTGCCTTCAAAGTTGGTATCTACTTCCTTGATTTCATCATCAGCTACCAATTCTTCCTCATTTGGTGCTTCATTACCTATGAGTGTGGTCGGTTTAAGCTCTCTAGCCTTTTCTTCCTCGAACTCTTTCAGTTCATAATATCATTGATGGGCCTCTTCTCTGACCTCAGGATAATACCTCTCATTCTGACTCCTAGTCTCCTTTACCTCTTCTAACTCTTGTGTCTAGTAATGCTTTTCCTATTTCGTATTCACTTCCCTAGTGTAAGGTTTACTCTTGCCTTTTGAACTTCTAATTCTTCATTTAGCTTCGGAACCTTGAGCGCATACCTCTGAATCGCTCCTTTTCTTAAGTGTTCTATGCTTCAAGTTCATCTTCATGTTTCTTCTAAGTCCGTCCTTAACTTACAATTAGGACATAACCATTATCAGTACCATATTCTTAAAGATATAGGACTAAAATCATCATTTGCATAAGCAACTTAAAATAATAACATTCTAGTGTAAATCCTCAAGTTTCACTTCCCAATGTGTTCACTTATATTCCTCATATCCCTCGAGGAATTCTTATCTTGGGTTCTTTCCTAAAATAGTAAGTTCCATCATTAACTAGTTTGACTTCAAGCAATATTAGTCTTCCTAAAACGCTCAAATCAAACCTATTCAATATCAGAGTTCCTATCCCTTTAAGCTCTATTCCCATAGCTCTGATACCAACTGTAACACCCCAAATTTTCAATACTAATAAATAATAACTAATTTGAATAAATCCCAAATTTAGAATGCCCCAGCGGCTACAAATAACCACAATTCAAACTTCAACCAACATTCAAACTCAAACGGCTAGTACAAATCACTAGATCAAATGGTAACTAACGGAATATAAAGTCTAAACTTAAACGTACGGAAATCATAACTACTAACTAACATTATTCAAAAGATAACTCCTATGCCACGAAACCTTGCGACCCTTGCTCTGCTTATTTATAACCTGGAGAGAAATAAGAATTGAAGGAATGAGCGAACAATGCCCAGTAAGTTCATATAGGATCCCCTCGGGTACTAAGAGGAGATGACCGAAATGAACGGTAATAATGAATTAACAATGAAGGGATATAACTCAAGGATCAAACAGGTACTCAGTTTGAAAAGAAACATTTACCAATATTCAAAACAACTCATTACTTTGAAAACATGTGGCTACAGAAGACAGTTTCCAAAACATAACTTTTCACAAAACACTTTACTTTACTTCACTTTACTTTACTTTACTTCACTTTATTTAATTTAGGGATTAAGCACACGCTGTACCCAGGGCTCGGGTTTCTACTGACCGCACCCGATATCGGTGTATCATAATAACCTACGCTACTTCATCAAGCTACGCAAAGGGGTTCACATGTTCATCTTAGAACTATGGATAACTATAAGGGGTCCACTTATCCGTTTCGAGATTATGGATAACTGTAAGTCACTTTACTTATTACAAAACTTCACTTTAAAGAGCTTTACAAAATAAAGCTTAACTTTACAATACTTTACTTGATCACTTTTTAAAAGAAGGTGTACATTTCACTTTAGACACCAAAATCACAATACAAATCATACACATGATAGCCCAATTGAACAACAATAAAATCAATAGGGCGGATAACAAGGAACGGTAACATTCGCGGAACGGAATAGTTATTTAAAACACTACCTAGCCACATAGGTAGATTACTTTTAACAAAACCAGAGATTAGGAATCCTAAACAAGGATTGAAGCTAAATAACTACTAAGAACGTAATTCCTTACCTTGGCTTGCGTTAATTCTTCCTGCAACCCCACGCGCACGTATCTACAATCATGCGAAATAACTATCTTAGACAAAAGTAATACTTTCTACTTCCGTCCCCAAAATACTTTACTTCTCCTTTTATTAACCTACGAGTTGTACTCTTAAACTCCTTAATAAGATTGATATCCATTGAAGGTTTTATACCACTCATTAAACTTACACCCAAAATACCCTTAGGGTTTCATTAATTTACATCTAGGATTTTACTATTTCAATTCCACATTCTAAGTTCAACTATGCAATTTACTCACACCAAATATACCTTCACAGCACACACACATTTACCCGCACACACATGCTGTAACATACTGCACACACACACATACACACTATGCTGCACACACACACGCACAACACACACTGCACAATACACACACACACTGCACCACACCCACACACACACATCACCTAAACACACGCACACACAGCACCTAACACACGCACACACTGCCATCTTCTTCTTAGTTCTAATCACAAACCCTAGTTCATCTTTAGGGTTCCTAGATAACCGATTTCTAATGATCAATATTATCAAAGGTGGGGAAGAAAAGATTTGGTTCAAGAATATCTTGATGGACGATCCTTCCCTCTCCATTCTTCTTCTTCTCTGCGGTTCTGCTGTCACGACCCGAAATATAGGCTCTATTTTATTAGTAATTAAATGATTATTATTTAATTATTTGCTTATTTATTTATTTAAATTATTATTTATTTAAATAATTATGTGTGCAATTTATGTGTCATAATAATTATGCCTAGCATTTTAATTGAGTCGTTTGGGTTAGTGTAGTATTGTTGGGTCTTAGTTGTTAGTGGGGAGTATTGAGTTGGGTAGTATTAGAGGAGGGGGTCAATGTGTAAGTTTTTAAATCATACTCCTACCCTCTCCCTACACCTCCTTCTCCCTCATACACTCCACCTCCCTCCATCATCTCCCAGCAAACTCACTCTCTCTCTCCTCCATTGGTAAGTTTTTCTTCCTCTTCCTTCTCTCCTCATTTTCTTCCTCTTCCTCTCATCTTCTCTCATTTCTTAAAACGTGAACCTTGTTTAGATCGTCGATAGGATTGCGTAGAACCAAAAAGAATCGAATTCCGTCAACTTTCATTATTTTCAAGTAAGTTACTTTTCCCCCATTTTGATGCTAAAATGTTCATATCATGTTTAGATAATGTTTGATGTGTTATGTTTGAAGTTTGGTTGGGTTTTGAATTTGTTTGGAATTTATTTGAGTTTTGGTAAAAAATGGTGAAATCTTGAATGTGGGATTTTGATTCTTGGTTTTGGTTGATAAATGATGTTATCTAGGTCCTCATCCTAGTTATAAGTTGTTGTGTTTCACATTTATGCTTGGAGGGAGATTGATTATGCTTGATTTTGAGTGTGGTGAGAATTGGGTAAGAACTTAGGGAACCCAGCTCTGTTTTCCCGGCTGTAATCCAGACCAGGCGCCCGTCCGCCTTGACCCGAGCGCCCGCCTGCACCCCCTTTTCCAACGACCCAAACCTTATGGCCAAACAGGCGCCCGCCTGCCTATGCCCAGGCGCCCGCCCGCCCGCCTGCTTGGAAAATTGCCCTTTTTGCTTGTTTAAACTAAATGGCTTAACTAGTTTAGGTTTAATCCTTCTAATTAGCTTAAGATAACACCGTGGAACACTTTATTGCTTGGATTTGATTCTTTTGTGAATAAATATGGTCTGGAATTTGATTAAGTATCATTTTAGGAATGTTGGGCATCTTTGATGTGCTGTTTATATTGGTTTACCTTTGTGGTGATTTAATTGGATTGGTTCCCTACTTTGGAACCTTAAGTTGTTTATTCATGCTAAATTATTATTACTTAGCATTTATTTGGAAGCCCAGCTGGCATATTTGCTGCATCGGGCGATGGGAAAGATTATAATGGCAAAGCCAAGTCCATCATAATGTTGACCATTGTTTTGTCCCCTTCTATACCCCTTTTCCAGATTGGCCTTGGAAAGGATAAGTTAGCTTCCTTTGTGAATGTATCTAGCTACCGGGCATGACTTTGTGTCATGGTCCTTGTCCTTTGTGACACTTTTATGGTTATTGGTTCCGGTACCGGGGTTTTCTCTTCGGATTTCATGCTATTATGAAGATGATGATTTGTTGATTATTGAAGCTGCGCAGCAATCCTTTATTTGGATGTTCCGGTTTGGAAAACCTTGGCTATATCCTTTGTTAAGTGTTTATTTCCGCTGCTATCTGTTAAGTGATAAATGCTATGTGCTTCGTGATATTTATTATTGCTTATTGTATATTGCATCATAGCATGTCATGTAGTTGCATTAGTAACTTATTGAGATTCATCTCACCCCTTTTCTTTTATCTTTGTTTTTCCTTAACCCCCCCCCCCAGGTGCTAAGGATTAGTCTCGCTGATCACGAGAAAGAGGACGTAGAGTGTGGATACATTCTTTTGGGGAAGGTTGTTATAGGTTGGTTTACATTATATAAATGTGTAACCTTTTTGGGATATTTGTACCAAACATTGACGTCATTAGGATTTATGTATTTTGTAACTTTGGTGTATAAACTTATGGAGTTTATACTAGTTTCACCTTGTTGTTCAAATGATTTGTAAAACTTGGGATCATCACCTTTTGGTATCAAATGAAATTTTTAACTTCAGTAATTCATAGTTTTGGTTTTAAGTCGACGTCCAGATCGCGGTCTCGGGCCCGCGGGGTCTGGGGTCGTGACAGTTGGTATCAGAGCGATGGAATTAGCTCTAAGTATAAGTATAGGTGGATTAGTATGACCTAGGTGGGTAGTAGTGTGCGGAGTGATTAACGGTTGATGTCTTATGCAGGTACTTGTTTACGATGGTTCGTAGAAGGAGTGGTGAAGGTAGTACCGGTAATGCAAATCAGAATGATACAAGGGGAGAAGCCCGTGCCATGTTTCAAGGCATATTCGAGGCGGCCATGAAGGCCATACGTGATCAAGGTCCGAGGGTAGAACAAGCACCACCCCGCTATGGATTGGAGCAATTTCTGAAGTTGAAACCGGTTGAATTCAATGGGAAGCCCGATGTAAGGAAGGCTGAGTTATGGATTGAGTCGATGGAGAAGATTTATGATGTATTTGGGTGTTCGGATGAGGACAAGGTCCGTTTCGCGGCTTACAAACTTGTGGGAGCCGCCGAGCATTGGTGGAAAGGTGTTAAAGCTAGTTGGGATGATACTCACACGGTGTATGCGTGGGAGTTGTTTGTGCGCAAATTCAAGGAGCATTTTATTCCGGTTGTTGATCAAAACCGAAAGGAGATCGAGCTACTCAACCTGGAGCAAGGTGTGTTGTCTATAGCACAATACTCGGCTAAGTTCATAGAATTAGCCCGGTATTGCGACTATTTGGTGAGGACCGAGGAACAAAAGGCTATGAGATTCATTCGGGGATTGAAGACCTCCATTCGTACTCAACTTATTGCCCAACGGATTGTGACATTCCAAGATGCGGTGGACCGAGCCTCTTTGATAGAGCAAGATATTGGGGAGCATAAAAGGAAGACCGAGGTAGCTAACCCGAGTAAGCAAGGAGCTCAAGGCAAGCCACAACACTGTTTCGACAACCGAGGTAACCAGGGAGCATCATCTCAGTTTAAAGGGAAAACCACACCGAGGAATCCGGGTACTACTCCGGGGACTCAGATTAGGAAGTCTTGTACCTTTTGTCAGAAGGTAGGCCATACGGAGGATAGGTGTTGGAAAAAGCAAGGCAAGTGTACCAATTGTGGTGAAATGGGGAACTTTGCGAGAGATTGCACGAGGTACCGAGGTCAAGCATCCGGGTTAGGAGTTGGTATTAATCAGGGTCAGAAAAGGGATGCCGCTGGGAAGCCCAAAGTTCAAGGAAAGGTTTATGCCATGAATCAACAACAAGCTACTGATGATCCATCCGTTATTGGAGGTATTGTTTCTGTGTCTAATGTGAGCGCACGAGCGTTAGTAGATCCAGGATCATCTCATTCATACATTTCTGTGCAATTTGCTTCCATATTAAATGCTGCATTCGAGTCTTTACCGTACGTGCTAGAGGTGTCGACCCTATAGGAGAATGCTTGATTTCTGATCGAGTCTTTCGTGCTTGTGATGTGGTTATTTGTGGTCGAGTCCTTTGTGCGGATTTGGTAGTTCTTCCTATCCAAGACTTTGATGTCATTTTGGGTATGGATTGGTTGAGCAAGTTTCATGCTTCCGTTGATTGCCGTAAGAAAACTGTTACTTTTTCTATTCCCGATGTGCCTAAATTTGTGTTTGAGGCTAGTCCTCTGAGTAGAAAGGTTCGCTTAATTTCTTTTATGAAAGCGAGAAAATTATTGCATAGTGGTTGTGAGGGGTATTTGGCTAGTGTTCTTGATACTAGGAAAGAATCCCCTAGTTTGGATAGTGTTCGGGTAGTTCGGGAATTTCCCGATGTTTTCTCTACCGAGTATAATATGCCGCCCGATCGTGAGATTGAGTTTTGTATAGATCTTTTGCCGGGTACGGCTCCGATTTCGAAAGCACCTTATAGGTTAGCTCCCGCAGAGTTGAAGGAATTAAAGGTTCAGTTGCAAGAGTTGCTTGATCGAGGGTTTATCCGCCCTAGTATTTCCCCGTGGGGAGCACCGGTTTTATTTGTGCGGAAGAAAGACGGTTCGTTAAGATTATGCATAGATTACCGGAAGTTGAATCAGGTTACGGTGAAGAATAAATACCCTCTACCCCATATTGATGATTTGTTTGATCAGCTTCAAGGGTCCGTGGTTTTCTCTAAACTTGATTTGAGGAGTGGGTACCATCAGTTGAAGGTTCGATCGGAGGATATTCCGAAGACTGCCTTTCGCACTCGTTATGGTCATTATGAGTTCTTGGTTATGCCGTTTGGGTTGACTAACGCGCCTGCAGTGTTTATGGATTTGATGAACCGAGTTTTCCATCCTTATCTTGATTCGTTCGTGGTGGTCTTTATTGATGATATACTCGTCTACTCTAAATCTAGAGAGGAGCACGAGCAGCATTTGAGGATAGTTTTATCCGTTCTTGCGAGGGAGAAATTATTTGCGAAGTTCAGTAAATGCGAATTTTGGCTCGAGAAGGTGTCATTTCTGGGTCATGTTATTTCGAAAGACGGGATTTCTGTGGATCCTTCAAAGATTGAAGCTATAGTGGATTGGAAGAGACCCGAATCAGTGACGGAGATTAGAAGCTTTCTTGGTTTAGCCGGTTATTACCGAAGATTTATTGAAGGGTTTTCGAGGATTGCTACTCCGATGACTCAGTTGACCCGGAAGAATGTCCCGTTTGTGTGGACCGAGAAATGTGACAAAAGTTTCGAGGAATTGAAGAAGAGGTTGACTACCGCTCTGATCTTGACTTTGCCTAATGGGAGCGATGTCCTAGTGATTTATAGTGATGCTTCGAAAGAGGGTTTGGGTTGTGTGCTGATGCAGAATGGGAAAGTAATTGCTTATGCTTCGAGGAAGTTGACCCCTAGTGAACAGAATTACCCCACTCATGATATGGAGTTAGCGGCTATTGTATTTGCATTGCACAAATGGAAGCACTACCTTTATGGGGCGAAGTTTGATATTTTTACGGATCATAAGAGTTTGAAGTACCTTTTCTCCCAGAAAGAGTTGAACAACAGACAGCGCCGATGGATTGAATTGTTGAAGGATTTTGATTGCACAATTTCTTATCACCCGGGAAAGGCGAATGTGGTAGCCGATGCGATTAGTAGAAAGTCTTATGTGGCTTCGATGATGGTTCGTGAATGGAAAATGCTTGAGGATGTTCGAGATTGGTCTCCTCGTGAATCGAGACATGGGGCTATTTTTGCAAATATTAGGGTATCTCCGACCCTAATTCAGAGGATAAAGGAAGCTCAGAAAGAGGATCCCGAGTTAGTGAAAATAATGGGTAAATTGAAGGAAAAGAACTTCGAGGATTTTTCATTGGGTTCGAGTGGAGTGTTGACTTTCCGTGGTCGTTTGTGTGTTCCGGATGTTGATGGAATTAAACAGAGAGTTCTTGACGAGGGTCACAAATCGAGGTATACTATTCATCCGGGTAGTACGAAGATGTATCAGAATTTGAAGCAACAATTTTGGTGGATTAATATGAAAAGGGAAATAGCCGAGTATGTTTCGAAGTGTTTAACGTGTCAGCAGGTCAAAGCCGAGCATCAGAGACCCACGGGATTACTTCAGCCGTTAGAGATTCCCGAGTGGAAATGGGAGCATGTGACTATGGATTTCGTTACGGGACTACCTCGTACCCGTAGGAAGTATGACAGTGTTTGGGTAATAGTGGATAGATTGACCAAGAGTGCACATTTCTTGCCTATTGACATCAGATATTCGATGGAGAAGCTTGCGACCCTTTACATTGATGAGATCGTTAGATTGCATGGGGTTCCGGTTAGTATCGTGTCAGATCGAGACCCGAGGTTTACTTCTAGATTCTGGAAGGCGTTTCAGGAAGCTTTGGGTACAGATTTGCGATTCAGTACAGCTTTTCATCCTCAGACCGACGGTCAATCCGAGAGGACTATTCAGATTTTGGAGGATATGTTGCGAGCTTGTTCGATAGACTTCTCCGATTCTTGGGATTCGCACCTACCGTTAGTGGAATTCTCTTACAACAACAGTTATCAGGCTAGTATCGAGATGGCACCGTTTGAGGCCTTGTATGGAAGAAAGTGTAGATCGCCTATTTGTTGGGATGAGGTCGGTGAAGCGAGGATCGTGGGTATCGATTTGCTTCGGGATTCAGTTGAAAAGGTTAGAGTTATCCGGGATAGATTGAAGACAGCCCAGAGTCGACATAAGAGCTATGCAGATAACCGAAGGCGAGATCTTAGTTTTCAGACCGCTGATTTTGTGTTCTTGAAAGTGTCTCCGAAGGTGGGTATTCGTAGATTTGGGAAGAAAGGCAAATTGGCTCCGAGGTTTATTGGCCCGTTTGAGATTTTGGAAAAAGTTGGACTTCTAGCGTATCGACTCGCGTTACCGTCATCCTTAGACCGGTTTCACAACGTGTTCCACGTTTCTATGCTTCGGAAGTATGTTCATGATCCATCTCACGTGTTACCGAGGGTACCGGAGGATATAGAGCCCGATATGACTTATGAGGAACGACCGGTTCGGATCTTAGATTCTAAAGTTCAAGAGTTGAGAAACAAAAGCATTGCGTTGGTTAGAGTCCTTTGGAGGAATCATAACATCGAGGAGTCGACGTGGGAGCTCCGAGGTGAGATCGAGAGGAAATTTCCGTGGCTTTTTGTTTAAGGTGAGTCTCGTTAAAATTCGGGTCGAATTTTCTTTAAGGGGGAGTGAATGTCACGACCCGAAATATAGGCTCTATTTTATTAGTAATTAAATGATTATTATTTAATTATTTTCTTATTTATTTATTTAAATTATTATTTATTTAAATAATTATGTGTGCAATTTATGTGTCATAATAATTATGCCTTGCATTTTAATTGAGTCGTTTGGGTTAGTGTTGTATTGTTGGGTCTTAGTTGTTAGTGGGGAGTATTGAGTTGGGTAGTATTAGAGGAGGGGGTCAATGTGTAAGTTTTTAAATCATACTCCTACCCTCTCCCTACACCTCCTTCTCCCTCATACACTCCACCTCCCTCCATCATCTCCCAGCAAACTCACTCTCTCTCTCCTCCATTGGTAAGTTTTTTTTCCTCTTCCTTCTCTCCTCATTTTCTTCCTCTTCCTCTCATCTTCTCTCATTTCTTAAAACGTGAACCTTGTTTAGATCGTCGATAGGATCGCGTAGAACCAAAAAGAATCGAATTCCGTCAACTTTCATTATTTTCAAGTAAGTTACTTTTCCCCCATTTTGATGCTAAAATGTTCATATCATGTTTAGATAATGTTTGATGTGTTATGTTTGAAGTTTGGTTGGGTTTTGAATTTGTTTGGAATTTATTTGAGTTTTGGTAAAAAATGGTGAAATCTTGAATGTGGGATTTTGATTCTTGGTTTTGGTTGATAAATGATGTTATCTAGGTCCTCATCCTAGTTATAAGTTGTTGTGTTTCACATTTATGCTTGGAGGGAGATTGATTATGCTTGATTTTGAGTGTGGTGAGAATTGGGTAAGAACTTAGGGAACCCAGCTCTGTTTTCCCGGCTGTAATCCAGACCAGGCGCCCGCCCGCCTTGACCCGAGCGCCCGCCTGCACCCCCTTTTCCAACGACCCAAACCTTCTGGCCAAACAGGCGCCCGCCTGCCTATGCCCAGGCGCCCGCCCGCCCGCCTGCTTGGAAAATTGCCCTTTTTGCTTGTTTAAACTAAATGGCTTAACTAGTTTAGGTTTAATCCTTCTAATTAACTTAAGATAACACTGTGGAACACTTTATTGCTTGGATTTGATTCTTTTGTGAATAAATATGGTCTGGAATTTGATTAAGTATCATTTTGGGAATGTTGGGCATCTTTGATGTGCTGTTTATATTGGTTTACCTTTGTGGTGATTTAATTGGATTGGTTCCCTACTTTGGAACCTTAAGTTGTTTATTCATGCTAAATTATTATTACTTAGCATTTATTTGGAAGCCCAGCTGACATATTTGCTGCATCGGGCGATGGGAAAGATTATAATGGCAAAGCCAAGTCCATCATAATGTTGACCATTGTTTTGCCCCCTTCTATACCCCTTTTCCAGATTGGCCTTGGAAAGGATAAGTTAGCTTCCTTTGTGAATGTATCTAGCTACCGGGCATGACTTTGTGTCATGGTCCTTGTCCTTTGTGACACTTTTATGGTTATTGGTTCCGGTACCGGGGTTTTCTCTTCGGCTTTCATGCTATTATGAAGATGATGATTTGTTGATTATTGAAGCTGCGCAGCAATCCTTTATTTGGATGTTCCGGTTTGGAAAACCTTGGCTATATCCTTTGTTAAGTGTTTATTTCCGCTTCTATCTGTTAAGTGATAAATGCTATGTGCTTCGTGATATTTATTATTGCTTATTGTATATTGCATCATAGCATGTCATGTAGTTGCATTAGTAACTTATTGAGATTTATCTCACCCCTTTTCTTTTATCTTAGTTTTTCCTTAACCCCCCCAGGTGCTAAGGATTAGTCTCGCTGATCACGAGAAAGAGGACGTCGAGTGTGGATACATTCTTTTGGGGAAGGTTGTTATAGGTTGGTTTACATTATATAAATGTGTAACCTTTTTGAGATATTTGTACCAAACATTGACGTCATTAGGATTTATGTATTTTGTAACTTTGGTGTATAAACTTATGGAGTTTATACTAGTTTCACCTTGTTGTTCAAATGATTTGTAAAACTTGGGATCATCACCTTTTGGTATCAAATGAAATTTTTAACTTCAGTAATTCATAGTTTTGGTTTTAAGTCGACGTCCAGATCGCGGTCTCGGGCCCGCGGGGTCCGGGGTCGCGACATCTGCCCCTCTCAGCGCCGCTCTCCCTCTTTTCTCCCGTTCTCTCTATTTTGCGGTGGAATAATAGATTTAGGGATCTTAAAGAGTATTTATATTAAAAGAATTTTCCATTCCCTAAATTAAAAAAGACTCCTATTCCTCTTAAATAATGAATTGGGCTTTTCTATTTTTGACCCAATAACTAAACCCAAACTTTTTATTAAAGGCTCGGCCCAAATAATAATTAGAGAGTTTTAAAAGAAATAAAATATATAGGGTAATTTTCGGGTTATTACAATTACTTTTATACTCACAACAACAATCTACTTCATATTCCCTACCCCACCTCTCTCTCATACCTCATTTTTCATACTCATAACACTTGCATCATTTCCACAATTTTCTTAATTTTCGGCGAATAGAAAAATGAACACTTATTCTGATACAAAAATAATACAGTATATTATAAGCCCTACCTTACGAGGTTATAAATTTAGCCCACACTACCAAAATAATTTGGATCCACCAATGTTTCAATTTATATTATAATTTATATTCAGTTTTCTACACTTACAATATACACCCTCCGACTCATACAAAGTGGGATTTTTTTTTCAATTTAATTGCTCTTTGACGAATAATTTGGAAAAAAAAAATTAATGATCATAATAAAAATTAAAATTTTTTTTTATTGCATCACGATTGATAATATTTTCAATAATAGTTTTTAGATTTTAATTAAGATAATTATTTTTTATTTAAATTGTTGGTCAAAGTGTGATGAAGTTGACCAAAAATCTCATTATATATATATATATATATATCACTATTCATGGTATTATGTTTCTTAGTTTTTATGTTTTAATGATTAGTATATATTTATTGTGAAATGTTAAGAGTAATAATAATAGTAGGAGTAATCTCTCTTGTATTTTTTTTCCTTTTCACCAAATTTATTTTTAATTATTATCATAATTTAATATCAAAAGTCAAATAAATTATATAAAAATTGGTCAAAATTTAACTTAGTTGACCATATGTGACATTTATTACGGGACAATTGTAGTAACAGGTAGAAACCAATTTTACGTCTCAAACATGATATCCTCCTGTCCTAAAAATGAATGGTCTTGTTTTTCTCAAAATAAATAACCTTTTTGTCTCAAAATGATTGATTTTTTTTCTTCAATAATTATTTACTATTTTCTTAAAATTTTATTTCACACAAATAAAATTAGTAATATTTTAAAGGCAGGCAGTAAAAATGTTTATGATTTTTTATTGCTTAACATTTTTAAAGTGTCCCAAAAATCGAAAAAAGTAATTGATTTCAGATGGAGATTAGTAATTTTGAACATCGTAAAGTGAAAATTATACTCCCTCCGTCTCACAATAGATGTTGTTTTGGAGTGTTTCACACATATTAAGAAATTTCATTAATGCATGTGAAGAAGTCTCAAATACCCCTAAAATAGTTCAACTATTTGGGTAATTAAATGGTTAAGTAAGAGATAGTTCACTATCATTATTAATGGTATAATTGATATATACCGTTAAAAAAAGCTTTGAAAATAGTGAAACGACAAGTATTTTGAGACGAAAATTAACTCTCAAAACGACATCTATTTTGAGACGGAATTTTTTAAAAATCAAAATGACAAAAACTAGTTTTTTTTTTTTTTTTTGTGAAAAATAAAAAAAATACTAACTCCATCTTAAAATAAATACTCTCTCCGTCCCGTCCGAATTAGGACAAATTTTCATTTTGGGTGTCCCACCCGAATTAGGACATCCCAAAATGGAAATGTTATACTCCCTCCGAGTAAAGCGGTGGTGGGATGATGGCGGTGGTGGGCTGATGATTGTGGTGGTGGGACGATGGTGGTGCAGATGAGAATGGTGAAGTTATGAACTTTGGATGAACTGTAAAGTTGTGTTTGATTTTCATTGTAATAAGAATTTAATTTACAACTGTTTTTTATAAAATGATTAGTGATTAATAAAAAAAGGTTAAATCTCTTAATTCACACTCATCTTCACTTTTTTGAATAGAAAACTATTATTCCTTAATCACCTTGTCGGGAGTGAAAATCTTAATTCAGCTGGGACGGAGGGAGTATCTATTTTTTTTTTTTAAATAATTTTGATTAAATGCAAATTTAAAATGTTTTTAAATATTCATTTTGAGAGTGAAGGAGTAACAATTAATTTTGTGGAAGTGAATGACCTTTTAAATATTCTTCTATTTCATTTTCCCTCTTCTATCTAATTATTTACATCATAAATATCACTTTTTTTTTAATTAGTATGATAAAATTTATTTTTATAAATTAAAAGGAAGAAATATATGAGATCTGTTGTATTCTTGAAGATGAGGTGATGGCCTACTGAAAGACTCCGGTTAGTTATTATCACACGTCTCGAGAAAGAAGGCAGCTCCCGTTCCCCGTGGCCGTTACATTATTAAGCAAGCATCTTTACCAAAATAGAAACCCATCCCTACTTATTTCAACCAAGTGTTCCTTCCATCATCCAAAAGGTATAGTAACTCGGATTTCGAACCGCTTCACCCACCAGTTAGCTCCACCCAATGGTAGAGATTGGAGCCACCTCATTTTAGCTACACCCAACTGCTGAGATGTAGCCGAGTTCGGTGGGACCCACAAAAATTGAAATCATCCAAGCCGCACAGATAATGAGTGTGTGTATGTGGCCTTGATCGGAGCCGTTGGGTGGACAGGTGGAGCGGTTCCGGGTCCTAGTAACTCCATTCCCAAGTCCAAACAAATATTTACTCCCCGTTGACTTTAATTATAACTATAACTATAATAGTAGATATTCCCCCTGTTTCAAAATATATGTAGTTTTAAAGTCGATTTTTGCTTCAAAATATTTGTCGTTTCGCTATTTTCAATTTTTTTTTTTGTTTTTGTATACCAATTATACATTTATTAATGACTCTTGCACAAGCATTTAAAATACTTGCGATTACACAGATAGTTTTTATGTTGGTACACCAAAGTGAAATGTATTAGTTCTATCTTTGTATAAATAAGATGAGTGAAAGAGTGATTTTTATACGTTTAAAGCCGTTGGACTTAATTAGGCAATCAAAAGGGCTTTGTGTCAAGGCACAAGATAAGATTAAAACATGCTTTTGACATTGTATGTCTAAAGAATCTCATAAAAGATCTAAGAGTCTTATATGATATGATTGATAAGGAGTTATCTACATAAATAACTTGATTTTGAGTAGTATCGCGAAAGCGGACTTAAAATTAAGTAAAATATGGATCTTAGCTCATTTAAATTATATTATGCATGATTGTATTTAAAGGTTGTATAATTTAGTGAGAGTGTTTATGGAAAAAAATTATTATCTCTCTAATGAAATTGGTACTTATATATGTTATATATATTTGCATAAATTTGTAGATAATGTCATCAAACACACTCTATCATTGTGATTTATCCTTAAGAAGGAAAAACTTCAAGAGAATGATGTTAATTTTTTGGATTGGATCCGAATCTTAAGAATTGTTCTTAGGCAAGAAAACAAGCTATACATACTTGATGAGTCCATTCCAGAGGAACCTCCTGCTGGTGCCCCTAGGGCAGACAAAGACTGTTGGATATTATGCCCTAGGCCCTTGAGAAAGGCATATGCGTTACATCATAGCTTCATTGTTATAGAGATAAACAAACCCGATTATTATATCTTTTGCATGTTTATTATAATAATCATTGTCCCTAGCACTTATGAAGAGCTAGCGTGAGTTTAATGGATAATCATATGATGATTATGGTGCATAGGATGCGGATTAAACTTGTGGGTACTTGTTGGAGAACAAGGTACTGAATTGACCCGTTATGATATTTATGTCATGGTCAAATGTCATAAATAAATCTCATAATAGTCATACCATTTGAATCCTTAGACCTGAGATTATCATGGTCTTCCACATGATGAACATTATGTTTGACGTACTCAAACGCTACCCTTAACCAGGTAATTATAAAGGCTACGATTGGCATGATCGAATTCTTGTAGGGAAGAATGATAAGTCAAGATGGAATTTGTCCCTCTTCAGAGAGATATCTGCTTAGGCCACTCGATGAGTGAGATTGATGATAGTGCATGACCATGCCCAAATGAATTGATGTGATCAATGTCATTTGCTCTTATCAGTCTACTCAAGATCGAGAAAGCATTGGACAACATAAGTTGACTTGGACCATGACTTATGTCCAATATGATATCGCGTGACAAAGGGATTGTGATATGTTCTATAAGGTAACTTTGGACTTTAAAAGTTATACTAATTGGGTAGTCATAATGGCTTGCTAGAGTCCGCTTATAACTTACGGGTTCTGACTTGTTCGGACTCGTTGCCAACTTAGTATAATCCTATTGGGTCACACACATTAGAACGGATTGAAAAGGCTGAAATCTGGGAATCAGGAAACTGCTGACCATACGGCTCCGTAGGAGGAGTATGGCTCCTAGAGAGCCGTACGGCTACCATACGAAGCCTGTCAGATTCATGAGATTTCTTCTTGGAGAAGGAATCCCAGTCCCAAATGAATTAGGTCAAAGCTCTCATATATAAAGGAGTATCGGGTTTTGCAGCCCCTACCATGGTTAACCTAGGTTTTAGAAACCTATATCAATTGTTTGTGAAATATTAAAATATAGAGAGATAAGATTATTAATTTGAAATCTATGATAATCAAATTCAATAATCGAAGAAGCAAGATAATTCCTACGAAGAAATGGTTTTTTCATCAAGCCTTTAGATCTAGCAGTCGCATCAAGAAGGTGTTCTTGAGTCCGTTCGACGTGTGGATACCGACAGAGGATGTTTGCTTTAGCACCTTAAAGTCCGTGTTCATGGATTTGATCTTCAAGGGTTAGTATTCTTTCATCTTGTATTTAATTTAATCAACATGGACGGATCCGGGCTCATGGGTGTTTGATTACATGTTATTATTCCGCTGCGCATGATGCATAAAAAACCAACAGTGGTATCAGAGCCCCATTCATTGTTGATTATTTTAATATATCATGTATTTTTTTTTTTAATTCGGTTATATGATTTGCATAATAATAATATGAATATGTGATTAAGGTTTATGAGCATGAATATGGGGATTATGTGATTATTATATTGATGTGATCTATGTGAATAATTGCATGTTAGGGTTATCAATAAATAATTTGGCTATATGTATTGATAATTTAGATCTAATTTATATATGTAATAAATTGTTTATTCATGATATTGGTTAGATTTATTTTAATTCGTAATCTGTAAATTCGTGTTGGTTTAATCTGATTAATGCATGAACACGATAATGGAATTGATTGAATTTAAAAATTCTGGAAACCTGAGACTATGATTCGCACGCCTGTGAGACAGGCATATGGCTTCCTGTAAGCCGTACGGATGGAGGTCTGCGGATTTCTAGATCTGTTTTGTTTTCTGTTTTCTGATTGTTCTGTAAATCGTTTACATAATTCGAATCAGGAATTGAATTTGTTTTCAGATGGCAAGTTTTGGAAATATTGTTTCTTGAAATATGATTTAATCAAGAAAATTACAGAAATCAGAATTCTGAAGAGCTCAGGATTGCTGTAGTCAATGAAATTGATGAGACAATAAAGGATCTTGAAACAAGTTATCGTTCCATATGGAATTGTGGTTGCCTCATAGGCTTAGTTTCGGCCGTATGGAAGATTCTCTTGGTTTCTTGATTTTAGTATGGAATTTTGGTTGCCTTATGGCTTAGTTTCGGCCGTACGTTTTGTTCTCTCAATTTATAGATGTTCTGCGGATTCAAAAGTTTCAGAATTCATCCCTACAAGTAAGTGCAAATTGTTTGCAGAGAAGGAAACTAAATTTGGATTAATTCATCGTATTGCCCAATGGCAGGCTTATGCCTTGTTTCTGGACATACGAATGAAGGATCCAATTTGAATATTGTTTACAGAGAATTTAGATTCCGTCCCCATTATTTTGCTACATAATTAAATCACAAGATTTTGCTTCTGTTAATTAATTCGATTAGTTAACAACCATTATGCATGATTATATTAAATTATGTGTTACATAAATAAATATATAATGAATGTCCCTATATAAATAACATTCTTAAATTTTAAGTTCAATGTGTCATCCACGATTAAAACACTTGTGAGTGCACGGGTAGTTTTATGCGGGCTATGCGAAAGCTAGGCGCATTAATTCTATCTTTGCATAAGCAAGATGAGTGAATCAGAGTTTCCTATACGTTTAAAGTGGTTTAACTTAGTAAGGCTATCATAACAGTTATGGGCCTAAGGCACAAGATGAGATTAAAACATGTTCTGACATAAGATGTCCAAATCCCATAAAAGATCTAAGAGTCACATGTGATGTGATTGATAAGGAGTTATCTACCTAAATAACTTGATATTGAGCAGTTGTGCCAAAGCCGATTCAAAGTTAAGTGAAATATGGATCTTAGCCCACTTAAATTATATTATACAATTATTGTATTTGAAGGTGTATAATTTAGTGGGAGTGTTTATGAAATACATTAAATATCTCTTAATGATAATTGGTATGAAATATATGTGTATATTTATTTGCATATTTGTGTAGAATATTTTAAACTTTAATCATGTATAATCACTGCGATCTACCCACTTAAAGAGAATGATATTAACTTCCTTAACCTAGTCATGAGCTTAAGAATTGTTCTAAAGCAAGAGCGGAAATTATACATTCTTAATAAATCTTATTCCTTAGAGACCTAATGCTTTAAGCACAGACAAAGACATATATTAGAAACATGTGGATGAATCTATGCATGTCGATTGTCCTATGACTTGATACCATATGTTTAGAACTTGAGAAGTATCTAAAATACATGGATGCTTATTTGATAAGCAATCACGTAGGAAGCGTTCCTAAAAGCAAGAAAGACAAGAAAAGTTTGAGATTGATTAGAGCCTAACATTCATGTGATGACTGAAAGGTATGTTAATAAGTTCTTATGTTTTGAACATGAAGAGGCATATTAATTACCTTAAAAGGCTTGGTTATCAAATTAGTTTGGAACTAACAAATGAACTTGATATTAATTCATAAGCGACATTTGATGTTTAAAATGCTAGTCTTAATATCAAATGGAAATCTTCTCAAACTCTAAAGGTTAATAAGGACAAGTATTTAAGATAAAGGCAAGACAAGAGTTGTCAAGCCTAAAAGAAATATTTGTGGCTAAACCTAAAATCCAAAGGATGTAATTTCTACCATGGCAATAAGATTGACCATTGGAGAAATTACAATTTGAATTAAAAGATCAAAAGGAATGGTAGTAGGACTAATGCTTCAAGCATTTATGTTAATCTTCTACATCTAAGTTCTTAGGTATTAGATACCGGATATGGATCTTACATTTGTATAAATGTGTAAGACTTGAGAAATAGAAAGACTACTTAATGAAGGTAAAGATTAACGTATGTGGTAATAATGATGCAAAGGTTGCAACATTAATCATAGGAACTTGCGAAGTGTCTTTACCTAGTAGGTTCATGTTTGTTTTGAACAAATGGTATTATGTTCCTACTTTAAGTAGAAATATTATTTTGGTTTCTTCAATAGAAGATAATGGATATTTCTTATTTTGAATAAGGAAGTGCTCCATTAAATATGATTTGCTTTATTGTATTGCTAATTATATAATGGGACTTTATATCCTTATCTTGGAAGAACAATATAATAAGTATAACACAAATAATGAAAATCTGAATCTAAGTATGTATGCGTTACATTTTATAGCATTAAAGTCTCGATCAAATGATAAGAAACACATATCTAAAATTCTATGGGACGGACTTTTAAATTCACATGATTTCAAATCATATGATATATATGATTCTTGGAAATTGATCAAGACACCTTTTACTAATGATAGTAAAAGGAAGTACTCTTTTGGACTAATATATATTGATGTATGTAGTTCATTAAAGTATCAATGCTAGAAAGGATTTCGATAACTCATGGCAAAAGTATTAAAAATACTCTGATTTGATCAAAGTAATGAATATTTGAGCCTTGGTCTTGATGAGAATTCTGCAGAAAGTCTGCAGAATAAGAAAAAACGGGATCTGAAAACGATCACCATACGGACTGCTTGAAGATGTACGCCTGCCTAGCAGCCGTACGGATGTTGTTTCAGAAGTTTACTGATTGTCCGTAAACTACAGTTTTTCATCTCATGATAAGTCAAATAGATCTCTAATTAGTCTTTTGGATTATGTGCTATAAACAGCTGCACTTACACTAATTTGAGTTTCACTTAAAGAGGTTCAAAGATTACCATATTAGATATGGAATGAAAGAAAACCTAGTTTGTCTTTCATAAAGATTTGTAATGTGACACTTTTGAGAAAAGGTATTGTCTTGGACAAAATCACACCTAAATCTAGTTAATGCATTTTCATGAGATATCTTAAAGATATTAATTTTACATACCTTTAGAACACAAATCGTTTGTTACTCAAAATAGTACTTTCTAGATAAATCATTTATCTCTAAAGAACTAGTGGGAGTAAAATGTATCTCGAAGAGTTCGAGACTCAGAAAATGACATATAACCTAAGATGGAAGTTGAACAAAGCAAGGAGTTGTGGAAATTCGTTCAAAGTATACACAAATTATTTGCATATATGATAGGATACTATCCATAACAAGAAATATTGATTTCTCGCAATAGAAAGTAATAAGGAAGATATCATTAAGAATGATTGACCTATCACCTATCAAGATGCAATGTCCACTCCGGACTTAGAATCAATGACTTGGAGTCATGAAATCTAAAGGGCAATTCATCTAAGATAATCATGTTTGGAACTTGATTGTTCTACCTAAAGGCTTAAAAACATAAGATAGAAAATGAGTTTTCTTGGAGAAAACGGACATGGATCGCAAGGTGCATATTGATAAAGCACGACTAATTGAGTAAAGTTAATTCATAATATCGATTATGATAAAACTTTGTCACCAACAGTCATGCTTAAGGATATTATAATTCTAATTGTCATGACCTCATATTTCGAATATGAAATATGACAAATGGATGTCAAAACAACATTCCTTAACAGGAACATACTTTAGGATGTATTTGATACAACCTAAAAGTTTTGTTAATCCATAAAATTATAATAAACTATGCAAGTTGCAGAAATCCATGAAATGAATTGAAGCAATATACTTGGAGTGAAATTTTTATTTTGATGTAGTATTCAAAGAGTTTGAATTCATCAAAGATGAAACTTGTGATTACAATAAATTTAATGGGAGAGTAACATAATTCCTGGTCTAATATATGTGGTTGACATATAATTCATTTTGAAAGAGTTTCACAATGAAAGACTTGAGCTAAGCCGCCTATATATTTGGATGATAGATTTGTGGAGATAAATCTAAAAGGTTTATTGGTGGAAGTTAAAGTACAAATATAGATAAGATAGAGAAAAGTTCACTATGAAAGACTCTTGGAAAGGTTACTTGCAAAGTCTTAGTCTTGACAAGATTTAGTCTTATTCGAAGACTAATGAGCAAGAGTACATGATTAGGATTCCATATGCTTTAGCAATTGGATCTATAATGTAAGCCATGTTAATGTACTAAGACCGGATGTCTCATATACTTGGAGTATGATGAGATGATACCAATCAGATCCTAGTGAAAGTCACTAGATAAGAAACATCCTTATGAACTTGAAAAGAACTAAAGGATGCATTCTTAATCCATGATGGAATATAAGATAATCTTGTAATGGTTACAAAGATGCATTCTTATAAATCAACAAAGATAAATATCACAGTGTGAATACATGTTTATGTTTAATAATTGTGTTAGAAGAGTTTTTAATACACCATTACTATTCTACAAAAGGTTGAGTATCTAGTGGCATGTGATACAACTAGAAAAATGTTTGGATCAAGAGACTAATTAGTAAACTAGAAATTGTTTCTAGTATAACTAATTTAATGGACATTCATTGTGACAATAATCGTTATTACACAAGTCAAGGGACTAATATCATATCTAAACATATAATCAAACATTTCTATCTTATTCGAGAAATCGTCAAAGATGGGAGATGTCAAAATATGAAAAATGCTAAATGATTATAACAAGGATAATAATCTTACATAAGCTCGCTTGCAATAATGATAGAGATCATAACTAGCTCAATGGGTATTGGATACGTGTTGATTGAGACTAGTGCAAGTGGGAGATTGTTGGATATTATGCCCTAGGCCCTTGAGAAAGGCTTATGCGTTACATCATAGCTTCATTGTTATAGAGATAAACAAACCCGATTATTATATATTTTGCATGTTTATTATAATAATCATTGTCCCTAGAACTTATGAAGAGCTAGCATGAGTTTAATGGATAATCATATGATGATTATGTTGCATATGATGCGAATTAAACTTGGAAATACTCATTGGAGAATAAGGTACTGGATTGACCCGTTATGAGATTTATGTCATGGTCAAGTGTCATAATTAAATCTCATAATAGTCATACCATTTGAATCCTTAGACCTGAGATTATCATGGTCTGCTACATGATGAACATTATGTTTGACGTACTCAAACGCTACCTTTAACCAGGTAGTTATAAAGGCTATGATTGGCATGATCGGATTCTTGTAGGGAAGAATGATAAGTCAAGATGGAATTTGTCTTTCTTCAGAGAGATATCTGCTTAGGCCACTCGATGAGTGAGATTGATGATAGTGCATGACCATGCCCAAATGAATTGACGTGATCAATGTCATTTGCTCACATCATTCTACTCAAGATCGAGAAAGAATTGGACAACATAATTTGACTTGGACCATGACTTATGTCCAATATGATATCGCGTGACAAAAGGATTGTGATATGTTTTATAAGGTAACTTTGGAATTTCAAAGTTATACTAATTGGGTAGTCTTAATGCCTTGTTAGAGTCTGCTTATGACTTACGGATTCTGACTTGTTCGGACTCGTTGCCAAATTAGTATAATCCTATTGGGTCACACACATTAGAACAGATTGAAAAGGTTAAAATCTGGGAATCGGGGAACTGCTGACCATACGGCTCCGTAGGAGGTGTACGGCTGCCATACGCGGGCCTAGTCAGATTCCTGAGATTTCTTCTTGGAGAAGGAATCCCGAGTCCCAAAGGAATTAGGCCAAACCTCTCATATATAAAGAAGTGTCGGGTTTTGCAGCCCTTAACCCCATGGTTAACTTAGGTTTTGGAAACCTACATCAATTGTTTGTGATACATTAAAATATAGAGAGGTATGATTATTAATTTAAGATCTATGATCATCAAATTCAATAATCGAAGAAGCAAGATAATTCCTACGAAGAAATCATTTCTTCATCAAGCCTTTAGATCTAGCAGTCACATCAAGAAGGTGTTCTTGAGTCTGTTCGATGTGTGGATACCGATAGAGGGTGTTTGCTTTAGCACCTTAAAGTCCATGTTCATGGATTTGATCTTTAAGGGTTAGTATTCTTTCATCTTGTATTTAATTTAATCAACATGGACGGATTCAGGCTCATGGGTGTTTGATAACATGTTATTATTCTGCTGCGCATGATGCATCAAAACCCAACAAAGACAACCATAAGAAATATAAGGATGATTTTAAAGATATCAGCTGTTTTATGCTTTCTATGATGTGTTCTGAGCTTCGGAATACTCTAGAACACTTGGAAGCCTACGAGTTAGGCAATCAATTTAAAGATATGTTTCAAGAGCAAGCTATGCAAGATATGTAAGACAAAAGTTTTCAAACCTAAAGAAAGAAAGACAAAGGTTGCCGATGCTGTAGTGGATAAACTCAAAACTCAAAAGGATGCAATTTGTTTCCATTGCAATGAGATTCGTCATTGGAAACGCAATTTCAATGCTTACATGGAAGAAAAGAAGAAGGATAGTGAGACTACCACTTCAGGTATCTATGTTATAGATATATTTATTTCTACTTCTAGTTCCTGAGTATTAGATACCGGATGTGGATCTCACATTTATTTTAAATGTGAATGCACAAAAGAATAGAATGCTACTTAAATATGGTGAAGTAGATCTACGTGTGGGAAATGAAGCAAGATTTGATGCATAAGCCGTAGGGACTTATAAAGTCACTTTACCTAGAGATTTAATACTTGTTTTGAAAAATTGCTATTATGTACCGGATTAAGAATATTATTTAAGTTTTTTTTTTTTTTTGGATAATGAAGGATATAGTTTTTTATTAAGAATAAGAAGTTTTCTATTTATTGAAATGATATTCTTTATTGTACTGCAAATTCATTTAATGGACTTTATATTCTTGTGAATACGTGTGTTTGAAATTGAGAATATTCATAGTAACATTAAAATATGAGAGTCGCCACGCCGTTTTAATTATAGCCAAAACATTGAGAAAAAGCATGTTTAATGGGTTCGGGGGTCAAATTACAACAAGAGAAGAATATTGGACGTTATCACTCCTATTGCCCGAATGATCGGTCTTTCTATCATGATGAATGTGTTAGTAGTGTGTTAGTGTTTAAGACCGGATCCGAAGATTGCCTACGTTCCTCTCAATGTGAGAAGCTCAGGTCAGCGTAGTTCGCAGAGAATTAGAATAGGCAGAAGAATCGGGATCATGCATAATGAAGGGGGAATTACCTAAAGATTAGGGTTTAGAAGTAGTTCCTAGATCATCCTCGGGTTGATGAACCCTCGATCATCATCGGCTATGAAATAACATGTAATTATGAAGATCGCAACCCTAAATATAGCATAAATAAGGTTTTAATCTATGAACACGAAGAACATGCGAAGAACATATTATGAACATATGAATGAGCATGCAAAGAATATGAAGAAACCATGAATAAACATGTACGAACATGAATATAAAAGATCTACATTAAAAATAATGCAAGAACACGAAGAAAAAGTTAGAAAACTTACCTATGTTGGCAAGAAATAAACCTTGGATCTTCTTGAGTGTTTGAATGCTAAATTAGGGAGAAAATTGTGTTTAAGAACTCCAAAACTCGTACTTAGAGCTCTCAAAATCGGATCCTTAAACCAATAGCCTGGAGTGGTTTATATAGTAAACTGATGGGAGGATCTGATGGTCCAGATCATCCGGCGCAAGGTTGGCCGCCTGGCCATTGTTGAAGCCGGTTACAATAGTGGCCGCGTGGCCAAGATCAACGCGGAGCAAGGTTGGCCGCGTGGCCAAGGTTGCCGGCTGACTTGATTTTCAAGCTAGGGTTTCACTGTTGCTTTATGGTAACCCTAAGTTGCCTATTTTGATGGATTTTGTCATAAATGAGATATTTTGGGAATCCAGGACAAGTCTTTGCAAGGTTTCTAATTCCTATAAAGTCCTTGTATATTTGGGAAAGTCCTAATAAACTCATTTTCAGATCGGGTACTAACAGTAGCCCCTCGGCCACGCTTCTTGCAAGGCAATGTGGGGTCGACGATAAAAGAAGGATCCGTCTGAAACATGAGTTTTCAAAACAGATGAAAGGTAAGGGAACGGCTGAACCTTGACAGGCGACCTACGTATCCACGGGGGAATCAAGCCAAACGTAGTTCAAATCTGATGGGAAATTGGGAATGACTGTCCTCTGATGGGGAGCAACGTCTTCTGCTGAGGAAAGTGCACCTGCTGGGGATGAGAGATGACCGCGTCGGTCGAGTGGCTGGACCTTTTCAGGTTTCCTACGTATCCTCCGAGGAATCAAGCCGGTCGTAGTTCTGAGCTGTTGGGGAAAGACGATACATCGGACTTCTGCTAGAGATAATAAACCTACGGATACTATCATGTATGAAGAACGAACATTCGTTAGGAAATGCAGTTATTTGGGAAAATTAAAGACTACGTTGTCTAAATATTCCCAAGATGGAATGGTAAACGAAATCAGGATCGCCAGGGTTCCCGCTGATTGCGCTAAAGTAATAGATGATGGATCTCTCACGAACAGAAAACGCCGAGGCTTCTGCCAATCACGATCGATCAAGGACGGATATATCATAGAGGCGCCGAAGTCTCTACAATCATGCAAATCCTAAAATAGATGCCGGATCGCTCGCAGACAGAAACGCCGAGGCTTCTGCCAATTACGATTGATCTAGGATGGTATGTCATAGAGGCGCCGAAGTCTCTACAATCATACGAATCCTAAAATAGATGCTGGATCGCTCGCAGACAGAAACGCCGAGGCTTCTGCCCATCACGATTGATCTAGGATGGTATGTCATAGAGGCGCCGAAGTCTCTACAATCATACGAATCCTAAAATAGATGCTGGATCGCTCGCAGACAGAAACTCCGAGGCTTCTGCCCATCGCGATCGATCTAGGATGGTATGTCATAGAGGCGCCGAAGTCTCTACAATCATACGAATCCTAAAATAGATGCTGGATCGCTCGCAGACAGAAACGCCGAGGCTTCTGCCCATCGCGATCGATCTAGGATGCGTATGTCATAGAGGCGCCGAAGTCTCTACAACCATACGAATCCTAAGCAAATATTAGGAAGTGCTAAAATAATAGATGCTGGATCTCTCGCAAACAGAAACGCCGAGGCTTCTGCCCATCGCGATCGATCTAGGATGCGTATGTCATAGAGGCGCCGAAGTCTCTACAACCATACGAATCCTAAGAAAATATTAGGAAGTGCTAAAATAATAGATGCTGGATCTCTCGCAAACAGAAACGCCGAGGCTTCTGCCCATCGCGATCGATCTAGGATGCGTATGTCATAGAGGGCGCCGAAGTCTCTACAACCATACGAATCCTAAGCAAATATTAGGAAGTGCTAAATAATAGATGCTGGATCTCTCGCAAACAGAAACGCCGAGGCTTCTGCCCATCGCGATCGATCTAGGATGCGTATGTCATAGAGGCGCCGAAGTCTCTACAACCATACGAATCCTAAGCAAATATTAGGAAGTGCTAAATAATAGATGCTGGATCTCTCGCAAACAGAAACGCCGAGGCTTCTGCCCATCGCGATCGATCTAGGATGCGTATGTCATAGAGGCGCCGAAGTCTCTACAACCATACGAATCCTAAGCAAATATTAGGAAGTGCTAAAATAATAGATGCTGGATCTCTCGCAAACAGAAACGCCGAGGCTTCTGCCCATCGCGATCGATCTAGGATGCGTATGTCATAGAGGCGCCGAAGTCTCTACAACCATACGAATCCTAAGCAAATATTAGGAAGTGCTAAAATAATAGATGCTGGATCTCTCGCAAACAGAAACGCCGAGGCTTCTGCCCATCGCGATCGATCTAGGATGCGTATGTCATAGAGGCGCCGAAGTCTCTACAACCATACGAATCCTAAGCAAATATTAGGAAGTGCTAAAATAATAGATGCTGGATCTCTCGCAAACAGAAACGCCGAGGCTTCTGCCCATCGCGATCGATCTAGGATGCGTATGTCATAGAGGCGCCGAAAGTCTCTA